>JAKTVG010000063.1:0-14367 GCA_030557085.1 Candida gigantensis
GTTAGCTACTAATTTACGCACAATGTAAATATAGTATATCGATGGCTTGACCTAGACTAGATTCAAAAGTAGATGATTCGACGTAATTTGATTTCTCTTCAATAAATCTAAATGAGTGTCTTCGAAATAGGCTTATTTCGTCAAAGTGTATTTAAAGGTAAAATGTCTTTTTTTTTTATATTTCCTATTCTTCACTTCTGCTATCTTATCGTGAAAGAATACTAAATCTAACTATATAAGTTTTTTCTTCACTTGAACCAAACCACAACGATTAGTGCGTGCATAAACCAATAATCACACCACTCTATTTGATTTCACTTATAATCTTTTTATTCATCATATAAATTCACAACATTTAAACTTCATTCTTTTTCTTATCATTTTCATTCAAATATAAATTCTCTCTAAATCAACCCTTGTCTCGTGTTAGTTATCAAATCATCATCATTTAATAGATAACTTACCACTACGTGACAGTATCGCGGGGTTAATTAGTTTGGATGGAAATCGTAGTAACATCAATTGCTCAGAATAATTCATTTCCCAACAGCATAGGTGTTTTCAAATATATTATTATGGTTCAAGAATTTTATTCGCAAACTCCAATGGAGTCCCAAGGTGCTTGGCTAAACGTAGGTTACGTTTCTCCATTCCTTGAAGTTCCGCATCAGCTCGCAAATAGAATTTGTAAACTTTATCCGAAATATCATAATACGAGTGTGGGCAGTCTAAAATAACGTCAACTTCAATACAGTACCATCTCATAGATCGAGTTCCACAAAATACTCTTCCATTATCCACAAAATAGAACATACGAGAAAGGTTTTTTGATTCATCAATGATTGAAGAGTAGTGAAAAGCCAATGAACACCCCATTTCAATTTCCGCCGGCATTAACGTCCATCTGTAATAGTAGTCATCATCCTCTTCTGTTTCTTTGCGAAATTGAACATTTTTAGCGTTATTGATCTTCTTCAACACTTTTAGTTCTTCGTCGTCTCTGTAGCATGCAAGGACAGCAAGATCTCTCAATTCATAGTATCCATAGAATGTTTTAGGCAATTCGATTTCGGGTACTAGTAACTCTTCTTCGTTTTTAATGGATTTCATTAACAATCCTCTTTCATTCCACAAAACATAGTTTTCTAAATATAAATGGAATTGGGAGCTTGTCATTCGTGGAGCTGGCTTGATATCAATGAAATCTTTTCTGATATCAGTATCCTTGGTGATATCAATGTATTCAAATCTAGGATCATCAATGGATAATTTCTTTTGGTGTTCAACTCTGAATATTCTTAGCATGATTTATGTAGGTGACCATTGGGAAAGGAATCTCTTCTTTCGACATGGCACATTTCGATGACTGCCATAGAAATTAAGTGCTCCGTGACAGTTTGGAATGTCAAAAAAAATCTATTTTTTTGGCGGGACATGCAGGGACCCAAGTGGTATTGTCACGTAGTGGAAGTTATCAACGGTAAATGGCTGATTGGATACCTAACACTAGACAAACATTGTTCAAGAGAGAAATTATCCGGGTTGGATTATAAAAAAAAGAAGAAGAGTGCTGAAATGGCAAGGAAAACAGATGGTTAAAAAGAAGGATTCAAGTGCAAAGGAAGTTGGTAACGATATTATTGATAGACACACGCACTTACTGTGTAGGTTGGGGAAACGAAATACATATGGTTTTATTTTGCTTTTTTATTACCCATGGATGAGGACAAGAAATAGTCTGAAGTTAAGATATACAATGAAAACATTTCAAATACATTTCACTCATACACTGTTTGATATTGTCATTATATTTTGAATTGGCTCATTATAGTTTAAGTTCAGTCACTCCCACCAGCATGTCAATATTACATTTAAGGTAATGTAGTTGTTAATCTTTGGTAGTAAAGGAATTAAGTGAACATACTACACGACAGGTACGGTAGTTGAGGCCGATCGTATGATGAAATGCCGACTCTCAATCAAAAGAAGTTGGAAAAATCTGTGACAGCAAATGAACTAATATATACAAAACTACAATGGACACTGTAATGAAAAAGAAAAAGGTCAAATTAAAATTAAAATTTTGTTTATAGTCAGCTTGTATTCTGTATTTTGTCATTGGTACCTAATACGTCTATTCGCTGGCTATCTAACCACATTACTGAAATAGACAATAAATAAACTATAGATACTTGTGTTAAGTGTCACAATTGCAAGAAATTCCAAAACAGCTACCCTTTGCTACCACCAAAATGATTGATTAAGGTTTTGTCGTTTTTTGCAACTAGTTGTGATACTTTTTGTATCTTCATCATGTACTCAAATTCCCGATCTGGTTGTTTATTCTTTAACAAACACTTATAAGGGATAAATTAGTCTACTGCTTAATTGAGAATCTCTTTGCTTGTTCTTTGTTCAATGCATATTATTTAATTGATAGTCCTAGTTCTAATCATGCAAGGTCCCCTGTTGATTTATGACAAGTTGCGAAAATTCTTGGCGTATGCACGACCTTGCCAATTATGTTCTTTGGCTCTCAAACAATCATTATTCTACAGATTTTTTTTCGCGTTCCTGTTATTGTTGAACTATAGGCATTGATAGATGAAACAGTGAGATGAGGCCGAATCTATGTCAAATTCAATTAGTTATTTCTCGTGTACATGTTGTTGCGGTTTGAGGATGCATTCCACAGTTTAATGTTGGTGCTGTTGTTGTTTTTTGACAAGGTATTGAATATTGAAGAAATCGAAGCAATGGGTGATGTACTGAAGACAATAACAATGAAGCTTCCCCCAGGCTTCAGCTGATTACCGAAGGTTCTGCTAGTAGTTGAAAATGATTTTCTTGTTCCACGAGTTGTTATTTCTTGGTTAAGCTGTGATTTGATTCAAACGATAAATTCATCAATCGAAGTATTGCGTTGACTGGAATGTGCTTATGCAAATTAACCTAATACAATTGAGAACCCAGGTCTGGACTCGTTCATTATCAGACTATTTCTACTGAATTGTTCTAGATTTGTCAAGGTTGAAGTCTTGTAAATCTTTGGGTTTTGTTTTCAAAAAGCGCGTACCAAAGTACATTTCGTATAATCTGGGCGTATCACCTGCAGGGGCAAGGGGTACATATACATTTAGACGAAAACTTAATTGTTTATTGCTTGTATATTATTGATATTGAATTATTGGAGGAATGGTGAAACTCGAAACAAATCGAAACACGAAAGGAAAATAGTATGCAAACGTGAGTTGAAAAATAGCAGACATGGGAAGGAGATTGGAATTTGCAAATTAGAATATGACCATGAATGAAACATAAATATTCTAACAATTCCACAACTTTTGAATAAAGGTCTGGTTTTGGATTTTGATTTCACAAACTATTTATCATTCACTCATCATGTTGATTTTATTCATTTACTTATTACTTTTAAATCCTCATTATGGTGGTGCAGTCGAAACTGTTTACACCACCCAAATCAAAACTTTGTATACCACTTTTTGTCCAACTACTTTACCTTCTGAATCCATTCAAACTTTATTCCTGGAATATTCAGAAACTATTGAAACAAGTGTTGCCCCAATTTATTCCCAATTAACAGCTACTTCCAACTACTCCGATACAGCAAGTGACTTGTTTGATGATATTTACTTTTCTAATTCGAATGATGGTTTTTACGTTAACTACATTATCAACTGTTCATTATTTTTTGATTCGTTGGGAGTTCCATACTATTCTGCACCTATGTGCGATGCTTTAACTTCTAATCTCACCGCAATTAATTGGAATACCACTTCTCAGCTTAACAAACGTCAAGGCGATCCAGCATCTACATATAACAGTGACAAGCAAGCCCAAAAAGTCGAAAAAGAATTTTCTGATACTCTTGTCACTGAAGTTAGAGATATACTTGCAAATGATACCTTTGTCGGGGCATTATCAACCTTTATGGATATTTATAATCATACGGGAAATCCTGCTGACATGAATCCTGAATTAGTGAGATTTCAAAGTATTTTTGAAGGCATGTGGACCACATTCTGGAAAGTCAACAACCATGGAAGCAAAAGCAATAAGAAATACACAGTATGTGAAAAACAAATCACAAGTGAACACTTTAACTCCGTTACAACAGCTATTGGTTATATGTACATTGTTGCCTTGCCAATTGCTCAGTATGTCTTTGGCGATGTTTACAAAAATGCTTTAGATTATTTGAATGCCAACAAAGGTAATATTTATGATTACACATGTATCAGTGATGATGATAAAGACTGGATGAACAAACTTTTAGAAGAAGGTGATGACTTGAAAGCTCATATTAAATATTTCTTGGATGGATATTATGCCTATGGTAAATTATATGGTTCTGCTCCTGATAAAGATGATCGTATCATGTCCGGTTGGGGTGCTGTCAAAGACGATCAAATTAATATTGCTAATCTTAACACCACTATTGAAGGACTTTTAAATTCTAAATCGATAATGAATATTACTGCGTTGGCTAACGTTGACGTTACCAATTTATTTAATTTATTTGGTCCATATTTAGCTGCTGATACTAGTATTAAAAGTATTGTGGCACAATTGTCAGATTTAAATTCCGATGAAGTTAAGACTCATACTGGTACTGATGCTATTACTACACCACCTGTTGCAGATCCAACATCAGCTTCCAGTTCAAGTTCAAGTTCTAGCGAGTGCTCTGATTTTGATTTAGAATCTGATGAGGCTTATCCAAATTTAACCTCCGACGGTAGTTATGTCACTGATGATGATAGTAATATTCAAAAAAATTTTGTCAAGCGTGGTTCGGTGCAAACATTCAAAGCCAGAAAATTTGGCGACATGTGTGGTAATACAAATTCCAATAAGGACTATGACAAATGTGTTGAAACTTTGGGAAAACACATGATTTGGGTTGATACTGATACCAACAAAATTGGAACCAAGAAGGATTTCTCGAACTTGGATGATAATGACAAGGATCTGTTTAATATTGAAGATGACGGTGGACCTAACATTGAAGGACAAAATGGAAAGAGAAAAAGTGACGGTTCGTATATCTACAGTCAAGTTCCAGTATACATTGTTAATCAACAAGGTCGGTCTCCAGGTATCGCTTGTAATGCACTCAAGTTTTTAGCTAACAATTTTGGTAATTCAAAGTATTTCACAGGTATATTTATGGGAGATGACTCCAATAATGAAAATCCATACATGCTTGTTTTGAAGAGAGGAAATACACATAAAAGGAGCGAAATCCTCGACCCCTATGATTGCGATGGAAAAGATAGTGGTGATATTGCTAATACCTACAATACCAATGATATGAAATGGCAGCGAGATGAATTCCCGCCAGCGTCTGCTAATTTTGTCGTTGACGACAAAAATGACATTGCAATCACTTGTGTTCCTTTTTACGATAACCAATTGGACGGGTGTCAACTCAGCAGATTTTACCAGGGAGCGAAATCGAACCCATATACCGATAAAAAAATTCAATGCGTTCAATCAAGCTCACTGCAAAACGGTCAAGGTTACTTCATCAATAAAAAGAAAAATAGGGTATTTCCCGGTATGAGAATAAATGGAAAATGTGTTGATACAGACTATGGAAAGTATACTCCAAATGGAAACTCTGTCAGAAATTCACAAAAAGTCAAGGCCAAGGCGATCTTCGGAATATTGGTCAACATCATGGATCACCAAAATAATGTGATTGATTGTACAAAGTACAACGAAGGTTCAGATTTTATTTACTCTTACAACTAAAAATTTGGGACGACTATTGTTTTATCCAGTCTCCAATGTTTAGAAATTATGTATATTCTGCTCAATATATAATGCAAAACTTTGATTTCTGCTCTATCGTGTAAATGTGATTGATGCTTTCAATTGGCTAGGGTTCAAGAACTCCATCCAAAAACTTCAACAGCCTACCAAGATGTTTTGCTAAATAAACACAGTACTTTCTAGCAGATTGAAGTTCGGCGTCAGCCTGTAAGTAAAATTTGTAAACTTTCTCAGATATATCATAATATGAGTGTGGGCAGTCTAATATAGCATCAACTTCAATGCAGTACCATCTCATCGATTGAGTTCCACAGAATACTCTTCCGTTATCAACAAAATAAAACATGCGGGAAACACCTTTTAAGTCTTCAATAATTATAGCATAATAAAAAGCCAAGGACGTTCCCATGTCAATCTCGCCGGGCATTAACTTCCAATGATTGTAACGGTCATCTTCATCTTCTTTCCTTTTCCGAAACTTAATATTCTTCGCTTTGTTGATACTCTTGAGCAATTCTAGCTCTTCGTCATTTTCATAGCATGCAAGAACCGCAAGGTCTCTTAATTCATAGTATCCATAAAAAGTTTTAGCTAATTCGGTTTCAGGGACTAGTAACTCTTCTTCATTTTTAATCGACTTCATTAATAATCCTATCTCGTTCCATAAGACATAGTTCTCTAAATACAAAGGAAAATCTTTGTTTGTCATACGTGGTACAGGTCTGACATTAATGAATTCGTTTCTAATGTTGGTATCCTTGGTAATGTCAATGTATTCAAATCTGGGATCTTTGATAGACAACTCCTTTCTATGGTCAACTCTGAATATTCTCAACATGATCTCTATTAAGAGGTAACTGATAGATGGATTGGTGGTAATTTGACATTGACAAATATCTATGATAGAAACTGGTTGTTACAGTCTGGAATTTCAAAGCAAAGAATCCAGTTCACTGCTTTTTTCTCAGGGTGTACGTAGATCACGTGCACTCGAATTCTACCACTACAAAATAATATTATCAGTATTTTAGTCTACATCCTATTGCAACCACTATAAATAGAATAATCTGTCATCGTCTTCGTTGGTTAACCGTTCTATCTTGAGAAATCAAGATCGATATGGATATATCCGATGTATATCAACAATCTTTACAGACATTAATTGCTTTGTTTTGCAGACCTGGAAGCGTAATGGATCCAGAATAATTCGTTGCCTTACGGCACAGGTATTTCAAAAACCTCATTATGGTTCAAAAACTAAATCCAAGAACTTCAATGGTTTCCCAAGGTGTTTTGCTAAATACTCATTGTGTGTTTTCGCCACTTGAAGATCAGCATCGGCATTGAAATAGAATTCGCAAACTTTTTTGGAAATATCGTAACACGAGCGTGGGCAATCTAAAATAACATTAACCTCAATACAATGTTGTCTCATTGGTGCAGTCCCACAGAAGACTCTTCCATTATCCACAAAATAAAACATACGGGAATACACATCTGAGCGATGAACGAACCTAGAGTAATGAAAAGCTAAAGAAAATCCCATTTTGATATCACCTGGCACTATTCTCCAAATGCTATAATATTCTTCATCTTCATTTGTGTTTTTGCGAAACACGACATTCTTGGCTTTATTAACACTCTTCAACAATGTTAGTTCTTCATCATTTTCGTAACACACAAGAACAGGGAGGTCTCTCAATTCATAGTACCCATAAAATGTCTTTGGCAATTCCGTTTCGGTGACTAATAGTTCATCGTCATCTTTGATAGACTTCATTAACAATCCTTTCTCGTTCCATAAGATGTAATTTTCTAAATATAAAGGGAAATCAGCACTTGTCATTTTTGGAACAGGCCTGACATTAATGAATTCTTTTGGAATGTTGGTATCCTTGGCGATATCAATGTACTCAAACCTTGGATCTTTGATAGACAACTCCTTGTGATGGTCAACTCGAAATATTCTCAACATGATCTTTATTAAGAGGTGACTAATGGATAAATAGGTTGTGACTCGACATTGGGAAAATGCTTTGAATTCTATATAAATAGTGGTGTTGCACGTTGGAATTTGACAAAGTTTTTCATTTTTTTTTTTGGAAAGCCAGCGGCGTATACAAAGGTAGGTGAGAGATTGTTGCTGGATTGATATGTGTTGCAGCCACTTTGTCAAACAAACAGTATTGTCACCTACCATCTATTAAAAACTCTATACATAGTACATTGGATTATGTAGTTTGTTATCCAAAGTTGTGCTACCGTTAGCAACCATTTTGAAAGCGAATCTTAGTCAATTTTATTAGTAGTATCGCGGGGTTAATTAGTTTGGATGGAACTCTTATCAATTGCTTTAGAATAATTCATCCCCCAACAGCATAGGTGTTTTCAAATATAATATTACGGTTCAAGAATTTTATTTGCAAACTTCAATGGAGTCCCAAGGTGCTTTGCTAAACGTAGGTTACGTGCCTCCATTCCTTGAAGTTCCGCATCAGCTCGCAAATAGAATTTGTAAACCTTGTCCGAAATATCATAGTATGAGTGTGGGCAGTCTAAAATAACGTCAACTTCGATGCAAAACCACCTCATTGACCAGGTACCACAAAATACTCTTCCATTATCCACAAAATAGAACATACGAGAAAGGTTTTTTGATTCATCAATGATTGAAGAATAGTGAAAAGCCAAAGAACACCCCATTTCAATTTCCCCTGGCATTAACGTCCATCTGTAATAGTAGTCGTCATCCTCTTCTGTTTCTTTACGAAATTGGACATTTTTAGCTTTATTGATCTTCTTCAAGACTTTTCGTTCTTCTTCATCCTTGTAGCATGCAAGGACAGCAAGATCTCTCAATTCATAGTATCCATAAAAAGTTTTGGGCAATTCCATTTCGGGGACCAATAACTCTTCTTCATTTTTAATGGATTTCATTAACAATCCTCTTTCATTCCACAAAACATAGTTTTCTAAATATAAATGGAATTGGGAACTTGTCATTCGTGGAGCTGGCTTGATATCAATGAATTCTTTTCTAACATCAGTATCCTTGGTGATATCAAGGTATTCAAATCTGGGATCATCAATTGATAATTTCTTTTGGTGTCCAACTCTGAATATTCTCAACATGATCTCTATTGAGAGGTGATTGATAGATGTATTGGTTGTAATTCGTCATTGAGAAATATCTGTGACTGTGATAGAAACTTGTTGTTACAGTCCGGAATTTCAAAGCAAAGAATCCAATTCACTGCTTTTTTTATCAGGGTCCAAACACATCACGTGCACACAAATTCTACTATAAAATAAGATTACGAAACACTTGAGGGCAGTACTTTAGTATACATCCTATTGCAACCACTATAAATAGTACAACTTGTCATCGCTATGGGCGGCCTAACCCTTATATCTTGATCAACCAAGTTTAGTCATTTCCCGAAATAGATATAGTGGAAGGGCATCAAAAATCTTTAGAGATATTAATTGCTTTGTCTTGTGGTCCTGGAAGAGTAATGGATCTAGAACAATTCATTTTGTAACAGCATAGGTGTTTTCAAATATATTATTATGGTTCAAGAATTATATTCGCAAACTTCAATGGAATCCCAAGGTGCTTGGCTAAATATAGGTTACGTTTCTTCATTACTTGAAGTTCGGCATCAGCTCCGAAATAAAATTTGTAAACTTTATCAGAAATATCATAATACGAGTGTGGACAGTCTAAAATAACGTCAACTTCAATACAGTACCACCTCATTGACCAAGTACCACAAAATACTCTTCCATTATCCACAAAATAGAACATACGAGAAAGATTTTTTGATTCACCAATGATTGAAGAATAGTGAAAAGCCAAAGAACACCCCATTTCAATTTCCCCTGGCATTAACTCCCATTTTTCATAATAGTTGTCATCCTCTTCTGTTTCTTTACGAAATTGGATATTTTTAGCTTTATTGATCTTTTCCAACAATTTTAGTTCTTCGTCGTCTCTGTAGCATGCAAGGACAGCAAGATCTCTCAATTCATAGTATCCATAGAATGTTTTAGGCAATTCGATTTCGGGTACTAGTAACTCTTCTTCGTTTTTAATGGATTTCATTAACAATCCTCTTTCATTCCACAAAACATAGTTTTCTAAATATAAATGGAATTGGGAGCTTGTCATTCGTGGAGCTGGCTTGATATCAATGAAATCTTTTCTAATATCAGTATCCTTGGTGATATCAATGTATTCAAATCTGGGATCATCAATGGTTAATTTCTTTTGATGTTCAACTCTAAATATTCTCAACATTTTCTCTTCTATTAGACAATGATGAAGAGGTTGTCGATTTTTTTCATTTGAAGATCGGGAAATTTCTGTGACTTTTTTATATGGATAGGAAGTGTTGCAGTATGGAATTTGAAATTTTCTATTTTTTTCTTGTTAAAGATTCAGGAACCAGGGGCAGAATCTTTTTTATACTGCAACAAATAATGTTGCCAAAAAAAGTATTGTTGCTGTAATATACCTATTTAAAACTCACAAATTTCTATCTTGAAAGATATGTTTGAACCATTTATGAAAATGGTCAATACAGTATTTTCATTTATTATTCATACTAATGGGCAGATATTTTCATACTAATCAGGACAAAAGTTTCTGTCACTCAATACTAATAACTACAACTCAAAGCTGACAGATAGTTTTGTCATAGTTGGTATTAAAAAAATGCGCGAATTAGTATGAACAATAAATAAAAATACTATAGTGCGGTTGGTACACTCGATCTTACTACGTTTAATACTACAACTTGGAATATATAACTATTGATATGCCAAAAAAAAAATCATATATTTATTGTAATAAATCATAAAACTAAAAAATATTCGTCATCTATCTTTTTTTTTTTTTTTTGCAATTTTTCATTTTTTTTTCATGTCTCTTAATCTTTGCCAGATAAATGTATTCTAGCATGAGGATGAGCATAACAACATCTATCATCATTATTATTATATGACATTATTTGAGGAGTTTGAGTCCCTCCACCAGGTGGTACAAATGGGAAATCTTCACTTTCATCACTTGGTGTAGAACTATAAGAATCTCGATCATTATCAGTATAATTCAAATCAAAATCTTCAGTTATTTCATCTTCATCTTCATCTTCTTTTTGTTTATCAATTTTGTTGTCATCATCTTGTTCACTTGATATATGTAGATTTTCTAATCCTTCATTTTCTATTCTTTTTTGAGTTTCAGGATTCAAATAAGAACTGAATGGTTTTTGTTGTTCTCTAATGTTCCAATGCAAGTTTCGACTGACTGAATCAATATATTCTGTTTTGGATGATATGACGGTTGGGAAAGGAAATGGAGAAGCTTGGATAGTGACATAATAACCTTTACTTAACTCAGTACGTACTTTACCATCAAATGAACACCATGCAGTTGCTCTACTAGTCAGTGGCACTTTCACTTTCAAAAACATACCATCAGGTAACAATATTGGACGGAAAGATAAAGTATGTGGACAAATTGGGGTGACACTAATGGCACTAACACCTGGATGAACTAATGAACCACCAGCAGATAAAGAATAAGCAGTTGAACCTGTTGGAGTAGCAATAATCAATCCATCAGCTTGAGCAACAGTCAATAAGGAACCATCACCATATAATTCTAATTGAGTGACAAATGGACTTGGACCTCTATCAACCACTAATTCATTCAATACTTGTTGTTCACAAATCAATTTCCCATCATTTGTATGGACCCTACAAGTGAATCTCATTCTTAAATTAGCATTGACACCTGAATCAATACAATGATTCAACACTTTTCTAAATGCACTGAATTCAAAATTGGTTAAAAAACCTAATGAACCTAATGAAAATGATAAAACTGGAGGAACAACTCTTTGAAACAAATTTGATGCATATAATACAGTACCATCACCACCTAAAGTGACTACCAAATCAAAATATTCTGGATTTTTCATTGCTAATTTCTTATTCCAATATTTCAATTGTCTAACTCCATTAGGATGTTTCAATAAAATATCAGGAGCATTGAATCGTTTAGAATTTTCCAATTTACCATCAACATAAATAGTGATATGAGGATGTTTTGTCAAACACCATTCAACTACTTCTCTAGTCAAATAAATCAACCCATTATCTCTTGCTTTTGTAATTATCATAATTGCTCTAACATCTAATTGAATGGTAGCACGAGATAAATTCTTAGCCAACATTCTTACACCATTTGCTGTTTCTGCTAATTCAGTATGTGATTTAACAGAACGTAAATCATCAGATGATAATCTTGATAATACTTCTTTGGCTGCTTTCTTGTTCCCATTTGCAATTTCTTCACAAAGTAAATTCTTATGGATCTTTGGTAATTCTCTAGTAAATAAATCTTTAGGAGAACTACTTATACTTGAAGTTGACGATGTACCACCGTTGCTATAATCAGTATGGACAGCTAGTTGATTACGGTTGAATCTTTGTAAGCTGTGTCTACGTTGGAATGATGAATTTTTAGGCTGTGGTTGCACCAATGTTGAATTTTGACCATTACTGGAAAGATGATGATGAAGAGGTTGAATGATATCTGTGGAAGTAGTAGAAAGTGACGAACATGATGAATTGCTGCTGATTGTAAAGTTTGAATCAACATTTGAATCAAGAGCTGAATCTTGTTGCTTTTCTTGTTCTGTAACGGACATGGCGTTTCCTCTTATGGTTGATTCACTGAATGATTTATCGTCGTCATTAGTTGGGGGATTTATAGTATTCATTTTGTTGATTTCCGAAGTTAATTGGCTACTCGGGGTATATTCCGACATCTGGGAAACAGAAATAATTTTTTTTTTCTTCTTCTTCTTCCCCGTTCAAAAGGTTTCCGACCGTTTCTCCTATCAGAAGCTAAAAATAATTTTCAATCAATAAAAATCAAAAGTTTCAAACAAACACGAAGTTCAACAATGAAACAAGGGGGGTGGGAAATGATTCAATATGAAGGGTGATGATATTTGGTGAATGATTAAAAAAGTAGTTGAAAGATAAGAGGGAAGAAATTTGCCTTCTTCTTATTTGTATTTGGCTGTTGGGTTCTGTCAAGTACGGAAATTTGTATTGTGACTTTTAGTGAGCAACGGTATGGAATTATAAGGAGGAGAAATAAAGGAGGGGGGCCGGGAGGGACGCGGTATGAGGTACGTACGCTGTTGTGGTTGTGGTTGTAGGCAGGACGGGGTGGGCTGTCGACAAAAAGTTAATCCAGGCGAGGTCGGAATGAAGATGCAGGCACGACAAGAAAAAAAAATAATATGTATGACTTTTAGTAATATGTTAATAAACTCAACTTATTGATGTAATGAAGCAGCTTTTATTGGCGGGGGGAGTTTTGGAAAATGAAGTGAACGCAACTATCTTTCTATTTATATTACTTTTTTTTACATTTATACAACCTGTCCTTTTTTCTTTGTGATAATTCAAGGGGGGCTGCAAAACTAAACATATTTCAGTTATGTTCCAACTTGGACTTTTTTCCGTCTTTTTGAAGATCTTACGATTGTTCTAAAATACCAAAGAAAAATGCAAGAAAAGATCAGATCAGATCAGACATCGGA
The DNA here is from genome assembly GCA_030557085.1 of Candida gigantensis. Taxonomy (NCBI): domain Eukaryota; kingdom Fungi; phylum Ascomycota; class Pichiomycetes; order Serinales; family Debaryomycetaceae; genus Candida; species Candida gigantensis. The sequence goes on from JAKTVG010000063.1 coordinate 13,425, forward strand.
CATCGGATCGAACTTATTGTCAACGTACGTGTCAAAACAATATAGACGGAGTTTAATCGAACCGGTGCAGATCTAACAGGTTGAATATTTTATCAAAAACGAAAATGTATAATATTACTTGAAAAAAAGAATATATATATCAATAATATCAACAAACCTTATTTTCTACTCTATACAGACTTATCAACTCTACATTTCCAGTTGGCATTAGTTTTATCCAACAATGGTAAAGAAGCACCCAAACACCAACCCAATTCATTATTGTCTATAGTTTTAGCGGTTTTCAATTCTCTATGCAATGGAATATCATAACCAGTATGTAACATAGCAGTAATGAAAGATAAATCAAGACACCATTGAGGTTCTTCATTCAAGTTTTTCACATGATCGTCCAACAAGACATCTTTCCAAAGCAGTTCACCTTGACATACCAATTTACTCAAATCTTTCAATTCTTCCACGGTGAATGAAGATGGCATACCAATAGGATTGGTACGATCATAAAAGTATGAAAACACGTACATATCTGATTGTTTGTTGAATGCACGAGTCAATGAAGGTTGATGTACACCGTTGAATGAACATGGTTTGGAAGTACATTCAGCATCTTTGTTCAAGATTTGTTCTGCAAGGAATCTACATTGAGATCCTCCGGATGCGCCAGTGTCTTTGGATGATGGACCTTTCATGTTGACAACGTAGACTTCATCATCACCTAATTCAACTTGAACATTGGCTGCAGTAACACCTGGTGGGATACATGGATTGGATATATCTACGGTTGCTTTAGCTTCTTTAGCTTCCTTCTTGGTGTATTTTTGTAAGTTAAGGGTTGAATCAGACAATTTATTCTTCAAAACCAATTGGTTAACTTTATTTCTACCTTGCATTAACCCGTATCCTAAATGACTGAATTGATACAAGGTGTATTGGTTATCTCCAA
>JAKTVG010000064.1:0-14323 GCA_030557085.1 Candida gigantensis
ACTTATGCTGGTACTACTAATGCTTTACGTCATGGTGCTGCTTTTAGAGCTAAATATGGTTCATTATATAAGGAAAATTCTACATTACCTGTTTTCACTTCAAATTCAAACAGAGTTCATGAAACTTCGAAATATTTTGCAAGAGGATTTTTAGGTGATGAATATGAAGAAGGTAATACTGTTAAATTTAATATTCTTACAGAAGATAATGAAGCTGGTGTCAATAGTTTGACTCCAAGATATGGTTGTTCTAAATATGATAATCTGGTTAATGATGAATTAGTTGAAGAATATGATACTAGTTATTTAGATGAAATTGCAGAAAGATTAGTCAAACCAAATCCAGGATTAAATTTAACTGGTGAAGATGTTCATAGTTTATTTGAATGGTGTGCTTATGAAATCAATGTTCGTGGTCAATCACCAATTTGTGATTTATTTACAAATGAAGAATTCATTAAGAATTCATATGGTACTGATCTTGAAAAATATTATGCAAATGGAGCAGGGAATAATCAAACAAGAATTATTGGTTCTGTTGTATTAAACTCATCCTTGAAACTTTTAAAAGATTCTGAAAACACAAATCAAATTTGGTTATCATTTTCTCATGATACTGATTTAGAAATTTTCCATTCCGCATTAGGGTTATTATCACCACCTCACCATTTACCAACTGATCATATCCCATTCCCAAACCCATATGTTCATTCATCTATTGTTCCTCAAGGTGCTAGAATCTATACTGAGAAATTCCAATGTAAAAATGATAATGAATCATATGTAAGATATATTATCAATGATGCTGTTATTCCTATCCCTAAATGTGCAACAGGTCCTGGATTCTCTTGTAAATTGGATGATTTTGAAGATTTTGTAAATGAAAGAGTAGGAGATGTTGATTTTGCTGAACAATGTGGGTTGAATTCAACTTATCCTTCTGAACTTACTTTCTATTGGGATTATCAAAATACTATTTATAATTCTCCATTGAAATTGTAAAACTGTTTCAAGGGGGAGTTGTATTTTTTTTCTTTTTTTAGAAGTAGTTCTATATAGATCCACTAAAATAAAATGTTAATATGCTAGACCAAAACCATAGTATTCTAAGATTGTTTATAAAAAATAGACCATAATATATTTAATAATATGTCCAGTAAGAAGTCCATTCATATGGTAGCGACATGTATGCACACACGCACACACAAAATTTAGTTTGCAATCCTTCAAAGCAAAGAGAGAGAAAAAAAATTTAAACCCCATCACTCATCTCATAACAAACCCTATAACAACCATTCATTCAAACATACCAAACCAAAACCAAAACAAATGAGACAAAAGCGAGCAAAAGCATATAAGAAACAAATGAGTGTATACACCCATACTTTCAAATTCAGAGAACCATTTCAAATAATAGTTGATAATGAAATAGTAAATACTTGTCAAACATCATCATTTGATATCATCAAAGGATTCAATCGAACCATTCAAGCAGAGAACAAACCAATGATCACGCAATGTTGTATGCAAGCATTATACGACACCAAGAACCAATTAGCCATAGATTTAGCCAAGAGTTTTGAACGAAGGAAATGTAATCATCGAGATGCAATTGAACCAAGTGATTGTATTGAACTGATTGTTAATATTAAAGGATTGAATAAACATCGATATATTGTAGCTAGTCAAGATTTGAAATTGAGGAAAAAATTGAGGAAAGTTGCAGGTGTTCCTTTGATTTATATGAATCGATCAGTCATGGTTATGGAACCTATTAGTGATGCATCTAGTCAATATAGTGAAAGTTTTGAACGGAATAAATTGACTGGTGGGTTGAATGATACTGATGCTGGTGTTATCAAGGAGGATAAAAAGGAGGAGGAGGGGGGTGAAGAAGAGGAAGAAAGAGTGGTTAAGAAGAAGAGGAAGGGACCTAAGGAACCTAATCCGTTGAGTGTTAAAAAGAAGAAGAAGATTGATGTTACTGTGAACCCAGAACCAAAGAAGAAGCAAACTAGAAGAAGAAAACATAATAAGAGTAAAGAAGGAGGAGAGGAGGAAGTTATAGCAGTGGATGGTAATACAAGGACCGAACAACCTGAAGAAATAACTACAGAACAATAAAAAAAAAGAAGAAGAAAACAATTGTTAAACTATTTTATATAATACTTTTTTTATATATATCAACCAACCAATTCATCATCAAGTTGTAAAACTTCAAACCCATTTTGACTCTGATGAATTTTCTCTTTTACTTCCTCACTACTTCTCTCATTAGAACTTTGTTTTTCATCATCATCATTATCAATTTTCAAAATAAATCTAGCAGTATCATCAATAAGTCCCAATTTACAATCAAAAGCTAAAGATTTTTCACGAACAATTTTTTTAAAAGTCTTCAGTAAAAGGTATAATTTATTCTCATTTTCAATATCCATATTTTGAAACTTATCAACATCATAAAAAATAAATGTTGAATCTTTCAACCATTGGAAAATATAATTTCCCCCGCCCAATTTATTATTCGATTGAATCAATTCACGATCTAAATCATCTTTAACAATCCCGAAAAATAAATCTTGGATAATTATCGAATTATATAAAGATTCATTAATTTGTATCTGTGTCATTTGTTCTGCTTTTGATTTACTTGCTTCCAATTCAGATTTATATTCAAGGGCTTGTTCAATCGTCAATGTAGGAATGGAAGTTAATTTAGTAATTACTAAAAAAACAGATCTTTTAGGTTCTTGATCTTGTGATTCAGAATACATTTGATAAGAATCACTTAATTCATGAATGAATTTCCGTTGATCTGAAGATGTCATTGGTGGGAAATGGAAAGTACGTTTTGGTGGAAGAAAATGTTTGTCGGTACCTTGTTCTAATTGTTCATTATATTCATTAATAAAATTCTTGATTCCTGATTCAATTTTAAAACACCATGTTTTTTGCTTTTTATATGTTTGCAACACAAATTCGGAATATGGAATAACCATTACTTCATCTGATTCTACTTGTTGTTCTTGTGGTGATGGTGTACCGATGAATGCAGCACGTAATGCAGCATCTCTTTTAATAGCAGCACATTCTGAATCACAAGGTAATAATGTACCAATTGTAGATTGTTCATCTAATTGAGCACCACATTTAATCAATTTTTTTAAATTCCCACATTCACAAGAAATTTTAACTTGTTCAGTACATCTAACAACATCACAATTTGGACTTATACCAACTTTATTAAAATGACATTTCAATTTACATAAATGAGGACAATTTTTTCTAATTTTCTTACAATTAGATTGACAATTTTTGGAATTATTATGAATATTATTTTGAGTACAATCCTTAGAACATGTTTTCAAACATGCATGTCCACAATCTTTAGCAATCATACACATTTTCCCACATGATACTCTTTCTTGAGAACATAAAATCCCTGGTATATCCGATTTTGCACCACAATCACATTCACGAGTAACCAAAGCAGTACATTTTGGACAATTTGTTGAATCATCATGACATTCATGAGGTTCAGCACGATGACCACATGATGGTACACGAATACATTGTTCATGACATTTCAATTCTGTTCCACATCTGACTGGTGCAGGAATGATTGTTTTCCCACAATGACATATCAAATCATCATTTGTAGATTCTAAACAAACTTCACATGGTCCATAATGACATAATGCTTGACATTCATGTTTTCCACATGATTTCAATCGATTACATGTACGAGTACATATATGGGCTGCTTCAATTGACATTATATCTTCTCTAAAATTTGATCTTGTATTATTACGAATTGCTTTCTTTCTTTCTCGTTCTCGATCAAGACCTGGTTTTTCAAATGGACAACAATTTAATCGATGATAATGTTTACGACAATTCAATAAAACTGAACATTTATGATCACATGTTGGTTTGATCCCGGATTGAATAAATTTACATGGGGCCAAATATGATTCATGACCACATGAACAAGTTATTTCATGGATTGAAATACATTCACATTCACCTTCATGACATTTGAATTTACAATGACATCCACAAGGTAATAATTTATCACAAACATTATTACATTCAGGTATTGGATCAGTACATTTTGTACGATTATGTAAATCTGATGATTTTGTTTTACCACAATAACAAGTAGATATAACATTTGGAGAATATTTACAAATTTTAATAGTTTTGGAAGGTGGTTGACATTCTTTCAATTCAAAATGTTCATTACAATCAAAGAAAACCTTGTTTATTTTCCCACATGAACCAGCACCAACCCAATTCTTATCATTAACAACATCAATACAATTAATCAAATTTTTCTCATGACATTTCAAATTCAATTTTGAATCACCCCCACAATAACAATCCATAATCATTTCATGTTGACATAATCCACAGAATCCAGAATGACACCCCTTATTACACTTATGATCTAAATCACAAACCACAACATCACATTCCAAATCACACTGCCATCCTTCTTCATACGGAGTGATCAAACATGGCAATTGTCGTTGTTGTTTCCCACAATTACATTTCATCATAGGTCCCATTGCACCACAAATTGGATGTTTCCCCGGATGACATATGGATAAACAATTATGGATACATGATTCATGTTTATAATTACATGAATTGCCACAACTAAAAGGCATCAATACATTTTTTGTTGGATTTGTTTCTTTACCACACCAACAAGTAAATTTTTGAGGGATTTTACAAGTATTGAAATTACAACTTGGACATCTCCATTCTTTAGTTGTTTTATTTGTTGATGATCCTCGAATTGCCCAATCTTGTATACATGCTAAATCATAAACTCGGAAACATTCTAAACATGTCCAAATTTTAGAATTTTGATCAATTTCTCCAGTACATACAAGACAAATGTATGTACCTTCTTGAATTTCTTTAAGAATTGTTGTTCCTAATGATTCATCAAGTGGGTCTTCTTCGTCATCATCACTTTCCTCTTCTTCTGATGAGTCTTTGTTGTTGTTGTTGTAGGTTTGGGGATGAGATCTCACATTGGATTCATCAGCATATACAATTTCAACTTCATATTCTTCATCATCATCATCAAGACTTTCTTCTTGTTGTTGTTGTTGCTCTTGGTTCTCTTGATCAGGAGAAGGATCATATTGAGGAGGACGTCTTTCTTTAAAATTCAGTCCTGGATCATCATGTAGTGGTTCATCAGATTCCATAATTACTTAATAAATAAGAAGAAAGAAAGGGCAAATGAAAAAAAAAAAAAAAATTTCATTGATACTTCTTTTTATTAGCAGATAAGAAAGAAGTACACACTAACAGCAAACAAACAAAATTTATTAGTCATTTGACCAGAAACATAAACAAACAAACAAACCAATAAAGGGTGCAAAATTATACTACACACAAACTAACAAATAAATAATAATATTAAATATATTAATAATATATGAGAATTTTAATTAAACCTATGAACAAAACTAAAAAAGATAAATACAACAATAACAAACCAATAACAATAAATCTAAAAATCTAAAAATCTAAACATTGTAGTGTAGAAAGAATATGTATAATATAATGTGTAAAATAAATAAATAAAAACAACAATAACAATAATGACAACAACAACCTCTTCAAATTAAACCATTATTTTGCTTTTTAACCTACTCTAACACTTCTTCTTTTGAAAAAATCCATTACTTTTCTAGCTGCACTAGTTTCCTTTGGTGTATTATTAGAACCAGAAGAACCAGAAGCAATCATCGATGAACGTTTTGAAGAATTTGAACTTGGGACATTACCAGAAGACCCGCTTGTTTGTTGCTTTTGTTCTTTCTTCATTTTATTCACATCATTAGAAGGTTCCAAAATCTTCTTCGTCGTCGACGTACTATTGGTAGTTGCAGATGATGGTGATGGTTTGGAATTTGCATTTGTTGTCATTGGTAATGAAACATTTGAACTTGATGAATTATAAGAACTGTAAAATGATAATAAACTGAATCTATTACGTTTTTTAGCTTCTTTATTTTCTTTATTTTCATCATTATTGCTTGTTAATTTCCTTGATGTTATTGTATGTCTTCTTTCAATTGGTTTAGAATCAACATCTTTTTGTTTCTTAATTGTTTCTTCAGCAGCACGTTTCTTTTTCGTTTGTTGTGATGGTGTAGATTGTTTGACTTCTTTTGGTGGTGCTTTAATATATTCTTCAATAGGTACAATTGGTTCACATTCAACTTCAGTATCATCTCCTTCTTCTTCATCTTGTTTTTCTTGTTGTTGTTGTTGATCATTATTTGGTTGTGTTGGTGTTGTTGTTGTTGTTTGTGAATCTACCATTGTTTCTTTTGATTTCTCTTGTACCATTACACAAGTATCATCAACATTATCCAAATCTTTCTCTTTAACAATAGTAGTATCCATATCCTTAACTTCATCTTCTTCTTCATCATCTTCCTTTTGTAATGGTTGTGGTGATCCACCAAACATTGCAATTTGATTAATTTCAGGAGTAGCAACAGCAGCATCAACAATTTCTTCAAAAGTTGGTTTTGTAGGTGAATGACTTTCAGTTAATTCTAAAGTATCAATTTTATCCTCTAAATAACTTAATACTGAATTTCTTTTATTATCATTATTATTATCTGGTGAACCAAAAGAATAAATCAAGTTCTCTTTACTTAACACGCCATTAACATGTACATGAGTAACTACTGAATTTCTTCTTGATGCATCTCTTGAAGTAGATGCTGCTGCTTGTGATGATGGTCCATTTTTGGAATTAATTGATCCATTTGATGATTTAGGTGGTGATGTTGAAATATATTGTGTCATTGGGAAATTCACCGGACTTGGTATTTTAAGAACATCAGTTGGACTATTATTTTGAAATAAACTAGATGACATAGATGATGGATGATATGAAGTTGGTCTTGGTTTCTTAGTTGCATGAGGTAATTTTTGTACTTCTCTATTTGTTGATGGTGGTGGTAACAAAATTTTAGTTGCATCAGTAGGTTTAGTTGGACTTTCCACTATAGTTGGAATAATATTAGACCTTGGTACATATTGTTGTTGCCCTTGTTGTTGTTGTTTATTTTCTTCACAAACAACAACTGCTTTTAAAGCAACACTAGCTGAATAATATGAATTTGAAATAGATGCTGCCTTTTGATGACCACGAGTTGGGGAAACAGAACAACTTGGTTTTTTGGGTGATGGAGTGGTTGATAATGCCAATGCATCATTTGATTCATTAACTGATGCAGAGGCAATTGCATTAGTCATTGAAGGAGTTCCAGATGGTGATGAATATAATAAACTGATACTTGTAGATGAATAAGATCTTGCATGATGAGATGATGATGATGTTGAAATAGGTGGTTGATGTGAAATTTTTGGTGCTGGTGACATTAATGATGATGAATTTGTCCTTTCGTTAATCATGGAATATCTCTTGTTAGGTTGTGGAGCTTCAACTTGTGTGGTTGTTGTTGTTGTTGGTTGAGTCTTGTCTTTATGAATCTTGTCCCATTCTGGTTGTCTAATAGATAATAAATTGGCATGTGAACTTAACCATGGATGGTTTCTAATATCATCAATATCTATTCTCTTTTTAGGATCAGAAACAATTATTTTCCTAAGTAAATCACGTGCTAATGGAGAAACATATTCTGGGAAAGTTAATGGAGTTTTACAAATATAATGATATAATTTAATAATATCTGCACCATCTTCATTTTCTGGATCATCATCAAAAGGTAAATAACCAGATAACATTGCATATAATATTACTCCCAAAGACCATATATCAACTTTTCTACCTTCATAAGCTGATTGAGATAATACTAATTCAGGTGCTGCATAACAAGGAGATCCACAACTTGTTTTCATTAAATCATTTTTATCTTTATTATAAGAATTAACAAATCCAAAATCACTAATAATGACATTTTTATGTTTATCTAATAATAAATTTTCCAATTTTAAATCACGATGAATTAATCCCTTTGCATGCATATAATCTACTCCACTTACTAATTGAGCAAATAATTTTTTGGCAACATTTTCTTTTAAATATTTATGTTGTAAAATATAATCAAATAATTCACCACCTGAAGCATATTCTAAAACAATACCAATATATTTCCCACTTTTCATTACTTCTACTAAATTAACAATATTTGGATGATTTAATAATTTAAGTGAATTTATTTCTCGATGAATTTTAATTTCAGAATCAGAATCTTTCATTATAGAAGAACGTTTAATTAATTTAATTGCAACTTGACTTGGATGTTTACCATCTTTTCTCCATCCAAGTTTAACTTTCCCAAATTCTCCTTCTCCTAATGTTGACCCGAGTATATAAGCCCCGAATCTAACTTCACGATGGATTTTTTTGGCAATATTTGCGTGTGAAGTAGTGGTGGTTGTATTGGGCGTTGTAGTTGCCGATGAAGTTTGTATGGCATTCATTGGTGGTATTTCTACTGTTCTTGGAGTTGCACTATTTGGAGCAGTTGTGGTGGAAGTTGAGGATTGTCTTGAGTGGGAGTGGGAGTGTGAATGGGGGTTGTTTATCTGATTGTTATGAAAATCAAATTGATTAGATGAGTTAATTGTTGACATGATTGATAAATATTCATATGTATATTGGGTTGGTTATTGGTGAAAATTTTCGCGTCAACTGTGTCTTGTGTCCTTCTGTGTGTGTTGTTTTGTTTACAAAAAGGAAAGGAAAGAAGAAAAAAAAAAGTTTTTTCTATAGTGTCTTGTTGCAGTGGTAGTATTATAAGAATGTTACCTGTGTGTTGATAAAAGACGAGTATATTTGCTTAGTTGGGTTGGGTTGGTTGGGTTGTAGTTTTCTTCTTAATAAATAACCGGTGAAATTAATACTCGTTTAAAAAACAGATGTCTCTGAACAGCACAAAAAAAAAAGAAAAATTTTAAAAAATTCTTTGTTGTAAATAATTAGTGCTTTAGCCTGAGAGGGAGGGGAGTTGAGGTTGGATGGTGGTGTATGTATATATCCGTTGTCCGTTGTGATATCGACGACTGATTGGGAGGTGTAAGGAGGCTGCTTGATGAAAAATTTATATATTTCAAATGTTGCTGAATAATTCTGTAACAACAAGTGTGGTAGTTGTAGTTGTAGTTGGTTGTGTGTTGTATCAGTTGTGGATAATCTGATTGGTTGTGATGTGTCTAAGTCTTCTCTAGTAATAATCTAACCTGTAGATGGAAGAACTGTGTGTGTGTGTTAATTTCTTCTGTGTAGAATTACTGGGGGGTGGTTTCAATAGTTGTGGGTTGTGTGTGGGTTTCTGTAGAATATATAGATATAATAGTGAATCTAAAAGTATCTAGTCTAGGGAATAGTAATGATGATGATGATAATAATAATAACCCAGTGTGTGTGTTAGTGGTAGTAGTAGTAGAAAGAAGAAGAAGAAGAAGAGGTTTATTAGAAGATGTGAAATTAAAAAAATTTTTGTGGGTTGTCTCTGGTTGTGGTTGTTGTTGTTGTTGTTGTTGTTGTTCCTTGTTCTTGTTATAGTAGTAGTAGTAAATAGTTGTCAGGTAATGTATGAGGGAACACAACACAAAAGTGAGGAAGTTTCAGAAATGTCAGTAAGAAAGAAAAAAGAGAAACAAAAAAAGAAGTGGTGTGTCTTTGTTTACATTTTGCATGTTTTTGTCTTGTAACTTAATTTAATATGTATATTATTTACCCCATTATGCATATTACACAATATATATTACTATGACTGACACTATTTGTGACTTTGTGTCATTCTTCTTCTTAGCCTACTTACTTAGTTAACAAATTTAAATGTCATAATATATTATTGTGCATTTTTGTGTTATATTATATATTATTATTATGTTCCTGTTTCTTATTTATGTATTTATTTATTATTTATTATTAATCTGCATTAGGCAATACTTACACGATTTTAAACTTAAACTTATACCAACAATCTTTCTTTCCCACTAACAAATCAAATCCATCCCTCTCCATCATCTTCATCGTGTAAATGTCTTAAACTTTTTTAATTTATACTCTTCTTCTTCTTCTTCTTCTTCTTCTTCCAACAACATCAACAACAATTTTTTTTAGATGTGCTTTTTAACAATCATGAAAAAGAAATCAAACTCACAACTTACCCAAATCTATCTCCATCTACAGTTTCAATATCGCTGATACTTACCCATATGGGCCTTATCACTAGATAACAACTACAACATGTATCATCCATCCATCATAAACTGAAACCCCATGACCCACTAAAAACTAAAACTGAAACTAAAACATTTCATTTATTATTTTTTTTTTCTTCTTCTAATACTTCTTTCTTTCTTCATCCACGTCTAATTTTTATTTTAACCGTTGGTTGTGATGTGCACCACACAACAATCGCTCGTCATCATCGTCGTCCTCATCTCCTCAGTCCACTTAGTCACACCGTCGTCGTCTTCTTCTTTACACTGGCATTTGTTACACTTGGTAACTGTAACATCAAGCAAGCACAGTTGGTTAGCTCACCTAAATGCATGGAATCATTCCCTATTAGTTGAAGAAGCGGGTTAATACATCCGACATATATTATCACTTTTTTTGATGCATTTATTAACACTTGCTCTTTTTATGACACGACCAGACCCCACGCGTTCAATTAACTGGCTGCATTTACATTATGTAATGGTTCTTCGCAACGTGGTATGCCCCTCCTCCCCCTTTTGTTTCTCTCTCTCTTTTCTTGTCGATGATGTTTCTCATTCTTCAGCAATTATATAATTATATGATTTTCTTTAACCACCGGATTAACCCAACTAAAATCGTTATTGTTATATTAATATATTTTATTTTATGGTTTTTTTTTTTATTTATCATCCTATAAATAAAATTGCCATAACAACGCTCCATAAGAACAAACAGAAATATCAATCAGATAACAATAGTGATGATGGGTTACATACGTGCATCATCTTCGCATCTTCACTCCCCCCATTCCCCCATTCCCCCATTTACTTTAATTTTCTTTTTGTTTTGTCTTATTATTGGTTTGTGACATTGTCAATAATACTTTTGTAATCATGACATTGAGTTCTCTTTTTTTTTGTTAAATGAGGTGCAAAAAAAAACATATAATTGTAATTATGAACAACAACAACAACAACAACAACAAGGATAAATGTCCTATCCAATGGGGGTGGGTGAACAAACAATTTACATTCAACGTATGTGTCCTTTCCTCTGTCCCAATTACAACGTTACTTCACCAGTTTCCACTAGTACAAGCAGCCAACGTTGTTCGTTGTTAGTAGGTGTTGAGTTGTCAATAATACTAACCATTTTTAGACAAAGCAGCAGTTAGTTAGTGAGTGTGCATATACATTCTCGGAATTAAATTCCGTTTGAAAAAAAAAAAAAATAAAGAAGGAAGAATTTTTTTTTTTGTTTTAGTTTCGATTTTTCGTTATCGTAACCATTGCGTTTATACACTAAATGATATATTTAATGAGGGGAGAGAAAGAGAAAGATGGTGGGATGATTATAAATGTGGTCATATTTCTGATCCACGGAGTAAGTGAAAGGGGGTGGTTGGGGTGAAGGAGGGAGGGAGGGAGGGATTGTAGATTGACAATTTAGAAACAAAGACAATCTCCAATCCTTATTGTTCAAATATCTATTAAGATTTTGTTAAATCCGGACTTGACTGACTAGGGGGGTGTGATTTTGCATATTATGTTTTGTGGGACAGGACAATAACAACTCTGTAAATCCAAATATTGAAATGAAATTACATACATAGATGGTATGGTATCCTATTTAAGTAAAGTGTTTCTTCAAGTTATGTAATCACAAAACAAACAGAATTGAAGATAAACGGGGGGAGGCACAGTTATTTCGCAGACTCTTTACTCAACTCCTACATTCCTCCCTATGGTTAATCAATCAAACAAACAGTTTGAAAATCCCCCTTTTAGTATTTTACTTAGCCGTACTCCCTCCTTTTCCTCTATTTTCATTTACTAAACACAATGCGAGAAAATAAAAAATGACAAAATCGAAAGAACAATATGGGGCAACGGATACGGATCATTGTCATCATATTAAAGAACCAATGGTGGGGGTGGGGTGGTTGGTAGGATATCCACATTTCAAAGCAAGCTACAGACAGCGAGAAGACAGAGAGAGGGACAAGGGAGAAGTAGAAGAAGGACGATAATCTTATCTATCCCATCCCTTGAATAGAGATCATCACCTCAGACAAATTCTGGATAAATATTTAATATTATGCCACCTGCATTTATTATTGCTCTGTGTTCAATCTTCATGTTTCAAGGGTAATCTTGATAATCTGCCAAAAAGTCAGCACACACCGCACGACACATTCACAGATATTGCTGCTGCCCTCTCCTTTGCCATTTTTGAACTCTCCCTTATTAGAGTGGTTACAGATAACTACGAATGCAAGAAGTTGTGTATAATTTGAAACAATACGTCAAGTATAATGGGAGTTTTTTACTGTTTTGGATTGACAACGGACACATTTACCCCCCATTATGTTCTCACATACATAGTATATTTTTCGTAGTTTTCAATATTTAACTATCAATTGTTGGAACTTAAGCTTCTCAAAAATCTTTGTCCATTGGTCCCGTTGTTAACAATCAATAATATCACGTGTGAAATTCTACTTAAATATTAACCCAACTCCACCACCACCACCACCACCACCACCATCACCTCCTTGTCCAACAGGAAAACGCAGTAATATTGGGTCCATCCTTCTCTACCAACTAGAAATATTACGCGACCCCGTACAGATCCCTCCTCAAAATATCTATTTTGCAATATCTGCACAGAATATAAAGAAAAATATACAGACACAAATTACAAGTGGTGGGGAAGATATAAAGAAGGGAAATTATTAGAGAGAAACCCAAACCAATATGACCAAACTGGCAGGAGTATACAGCAACACATAATCTGATACGCCCGTCGCCATACTGATTTCTCTATCAAGGGGGGGAGGGGATGGGGCGCTTAATGCAAGGCATGTAAATTTAAAATCAGGTGTAATTCAAGACTCTATAGTGTATATATCTCTTTTCTATGTTCCCTTTTTCGCGCCACAAGATGAAGATCTCTACATATTACCATGTTTATTTTAAAGTATTATTAGATTAATTAATCTGTGGCGAAATACAACAAGTGGTGCTTATTTATATATGAACCTTTTCTTCTTTTTCTGTTTTGTCTTTTTTAGTTTTTTGGGATTTGCAAAATAAGAAAAGATTATTGGTTGTGGATGGTGGATAGGGGTTATGATGGGATACTATATATCTATTTGTAATTTTTTTGTATCCCCATTATTTATTTCAATGTTTCTTTTTTAGTTGTAATACTTGTTTATTCGAAAGAGTGTGAATTATGTCATAGTATTGTACATTGTGTTTCTTTGAGATAAATTACCAAAATTAGATGAAAAAATTCAATGAACTTAGTATTCTAAAAACTTTACGTTACCACTCAGAACTAACCCAATATATATATACTTACAAACTAACAAGTTTCCTTTATAAACTTCTTTTGGTTGTCAAAAGTTTATTGGTTTTTTTTTTTGCAACAAGTTTGGTAGAATCAGGAAAAACGTTTTGTTTCTTTGTTGACAAAATGAACAATGAACACGACCGTAGATCATAGAAAAAAAATGCGAAACCCAAACAACCAAAAAAAAAAAAATGGTTGATTGAGGGAGAAAATCAAGCAACAGTGGAATGGAATCAATGGGAAGGGAAAAAAATAAAACAGATCGCGTCCCAGTTTTAAATACACGTCTTTTTCTTCTTTACATTTTAAGCAAATACCCCCAATAACCTGACCGAACCATGCCTGCTTTATCTCAAAGAGAAGAACTTGATCATTCCGAAGAATCTGTTCATGGATCTCAAAACATTAACCAAGATGCTGAATTCGAAGCTGAAGAAGAAGGAGAAGAAGAAGAAGAAGATCTTTTGAATGGACCATTACCTATTGATCAAATAGAAGGGAATGGAATCACTCATTCCGATATTAACAAATTAAAAGCCGCTGGATTTTTTACTGTTGAAAGTATCGCATATACACCAAGGAAACAATTAATGACTATAAAAGGAATCAGTGAAGCAAAAGCTGAAAAACTTGTTTTAGAAGCAGCTAAATTAATTCCAATGGGATTCACAACCGCTACTGAATATCATGCACGTCGTTCAGAATTGATTTGTTTAACTACTGGTTCTAAACAATTGGATACTT
>JAKTVG010000065.1:0-14104 GCA_030557085.1 Candida gigantensis
GTCAAACCAAAATGAATCATGTCCATCTGATTCACATAATCCAATACGTCGCATAATATTTCATCTGGTAGTGTAAAAATACCTTTACTAAAGTCATTGGTTGGTTTCTTCCGCTGGAGTAGTTTTCGATTTTTAATGTCGATAGTCAAACCCTTGAAGCTTGTGTGGATGGATGTCGGAACGTTTCTCACTTTGTTTCGCCTTTGCATTTGGGTAATACTTATTGAGGTAAAGCAAAGAAGGTCAAATAATACAAATATGGGACTACGGAAAACAAGAGGTATATATCCCTATTTTATGAAACAACTGTAGGTATATGATTACTTAATCAGTCATGAGTTGTTAACAAGACTAGTGCAGAGTTTACGAAGTTTAGGGGAAGTACGAGATTTGCTTACATAAGCACTGCGATTGTGGTATCCCACGTGGTGATCAAGAACAATCGAAGGACGTATATAAGCAGAGAAGATATGAAACAGCAAACGCTTCCCTTTATAAAATGGATATAATGGCAATGGAATACTTTTCTACCTGATGTCAAGCCGATAAATTTGCTGGCCCATTTGTGAACTAAATAAGCTCTTGGTTGCAAAAAATTGACAAGTAGTGTGCACTACAGGACAAAGTGATAACTTTCAAAAACTACTCTTATACTTTGCTTGGCAAAATCAAGCACCAATAAATTAAGCTAAACTTGTATCTGTATATAAGAGGGTGGTTTGCAAAATGGCAGTCATTGCGTATGAAATAGCATTTATAACTTACAAGACGTATGGGGAAGAGGAAGTGTTTAGCAAAAAAAATTAAGATTATTGATTTAGCAACTCATTTTAGAAAGATCTCTAAGCTAATATAAACAAACTATATGTTCCACTTTTTTCCCTTACCATAAACCGGGAGAGAAAGCGGGTACACCACGAAATAAGAGTTGAATTTATCAGCAACCCCAGAAAACATACCGTACCATCCGATGACAGAGCAAATAATAGCAAATATACCACCAACTCTTTTACAAGCAGCACTCCCGGTCATATAAGCAGCTGCTAATGTAAATAGGGATACATCAAATGTGGCAAAAAGAGAAAGCATGATTATAGTAGATTTGAAAGTCATAATCAACATGAAAAAAGTGAAAATTCCTTCACCAACTAATAATAATCCAATGGCATTGTCAGCCATTCCAGGATGACCATCATAAGCAGAAATTACACCAAAAGAAGGGACATGTGTACACCCATAAGCAATCCAAAATGATCCATAACTGCAGAATACAGTGTATGCAAAAGTATTCCCATTGAAGAACTCCCAAACTCCAGCTAAAAATTCAGCTAATCCACCATAAAATATACATAAACTGATAACCACATTCGGGGTTTGTATGCCCATGGCACCAGCATAAAACAACCCAAATACAAATGTAGTCAATGAAAAACTAGCTAATCCAAAAACAGATCCATTCCCAAAGTCATATGGTGAGTATGTAGCATACCCTGGATTTAAGGTACCTACAAATGCTCTCATTAAGTCATGGCGATAGTACTTTTTGCCACCTAAGACAATAAACTCATCGCCTGTTCCAGCATAGGAAATCGCTTGGACGTCGTGTTCTTTTGGCTCATTACTCTGTTGTGCCTGTTCTTTGTTGGGATGTTGTTGATTTTCATCGTGCAGATAGTGTGCTTTCGAATCCGATGTGTGTGTACTGGCTGCCATAGTAAAGTATTAAGTTAAACTAAGAAAAAGAAGATGAGTTGAATGAGAAAAGTAGAAAATCAAAGGACTTAAATCAACAGTTTATACAAGCTATTAAATATGATTTATTTTGCTAGTATATTCTTTTTGAGGCGATTTAAATAAAATGGTAAAAGAAAAAGAATCGATTGCCAAAAATCTAACGCACAACAGAATCAATTTTTGTGTGGTGATAAGAAATTTTGCAGCATCTGAGGATCGAAATGGAAGTTTCGGAACAGAACTGACTGGAACCTCAAAACGAAAGTGAATCTACGTTCTATGAGGGACTTTGCGATCAGATTTGACATTTGTATTGAAATTATTTGTTTATCATTACAAGTAGTTGACGACCGGCAGCTTAAATGTAGTCAAACTATAGAGGTTGACGAGTGTATTTGTAGATAAATTATTTATCACTTTAGTAGGTAATAGCAAGTCCAAGTAGCTATTTTTAGTATTAGGTTCGCAACAAGCCCGTGCAAAGATTAGTTTCATATTGGAAATAAATTATTTATTCAAATTTGGTTGCGAAAAAAAGTTATGTGCATGCATTTATAAAGACTTGATCTTCTACACTCAGTTCATCAAATCACACAAGCGACTACCACTTCAATAAATGCAACCCAATATCGTCTTTATCAAATTCAAATTTAATGGCTTTACTAAATTATAATCAATATGTCAGAAGAGCGGGGTTGGGTTTGCTGCCGACTTTCCTGTTGTGAAATCTTTGGTTGGATTTCCACAGTGTATAGAAATTTAAAAGTCTATCTGCAAACATTTGAAGCTGCTCTTGACGTATCTACAAACGTATTTCAATTTAAGCTCGACAACAATACTTGTTATACTTATTTAAATAAGATATTACAAACAAGGAATTACCCTTACCTATATTCTATTGATTACTAATAAATACCGAGTTGTTCATTAGAAGGTAAAAGAAAATCGGTTAAGAAAGATGGTACTTTTGTATGTTGGTATTTTTATAGTAAATACTGTAGAGATATTTTGGAACTTAATTAGCTAATTTTTGGTTGCAAAAATAGCCATGCACCAGGGATTCCGAGAATCCGCTTAAAGTACCAAAAATTTAAACTTGTTAACAAGTACATCGAAACTAAGTGTACACAGACATAGACTTACAAAAGTAGAAATTATATGAAAACGATAAACACTGGTAGCTAGTTTATTTTGCATAAAACTCAATTTGGTCAAACAGTGCTGTCCGTTTTGTCCTATCTACTATATAAGGATAACCGCCTAAGGAAAGAAAGTTGAGTTCTGGAAAGTGTTCAAGTTCGAAACCAGAAGGAATCGACGCCCACTGACTGTTTTCATGTTTACGCATCAACACCAAACCTTCAAGATTCCCCGTAGACAAATAAATGGATTGTAATGAATTCTTATGTTGTTTTAAACATTCAGCAAAATCTAATGAATTGTCCATTGTCCCAAATACCTTTAAAGAATCTTTTCTCAAACTTCTAATGAAATTCATCCCAGAATCCCACATAATGTTTTCTAGATAGAATACTTCAAGTGATTCAAACTCATGAGCCATCTTCGCTGATATAAAATTACGAAACCTCTCATCGTTGTGGATGAATAACTTCTTAATAATTTTCAAGTTGAAATTTTTCAATATTTCCGTCCAGTTGGCATTATGAGGGGTGCGAAGAACTAGCTCGGTTACATTAAGTCTTCCAGGAAAATTATGGGTCCGCCCGAAATTAATCAGTGCATAACTAAAGTCAACGGACGGTTGAAAACATCTCCGATATCGATTGGAATTACGTCCCTGCCAGTGTTCTTTGTCATTTCTTCCTTTGTTAATAATAATTGTTTTGGAGTCGGAGTCTATTTCTGCTCTCCCTAGATCAACAAGCCACATCGCTGTAGATCTCTCATGTATTGTTTGAAAAGAAATAATACAATCTGAATTATCCTTGATAATACTTTGCAAGTATGCGTTTGAAAACATTCCATCACTTTCCAAATTTATTTTCTTTATAAAATTTAGGTATCGAGTGATCTTTATCATTTTGGAAAATTCGTCTGGGCGAACGCATGTCCATGAAGTATATGTCAAAGAATACCAATACTTGGGAATATTGAACATATAACAAACATATATATTTTCCATCAATTTCTTATTGCTTATTCTTTGAAATGATCTATGGGTCAAACCAAAATATATTTTATCTATCTGATTGACATGATCCAACACCTTACCTAATATCTCGTCTGGGAGTGTAAAAACACCTTTGGTAATGTCATTAATTGGCTTTTGCTGGGATATGATCGTGCTAATGTCCCTTACATCTTTGTTCAAATTGTCAAGCCTACTGTCGACTTCTGTGAGCCTCCTGTCCACACTTTTGAGCCCACTGTTCGCCAACTCCAATATTGCAAGCCTGTTCTCAATAGATTTCAAAACTTTAAGTAGTTCATTTTCACTCTGCATCTTTGACATGTTGATTACACTAAAATAAGACAGAAGCAAATATAGTAGTGCTTGTAAATTTTCGATAGACAGTTTGCATGTAAACAGAAGTGGAAATAGGTGTAGGGGAAATTTGACTACTTAAATGCTGTTAGTCAACAAGTAAGGATAGACCTCAGGGGTAAAGACACGTGGCAACTATGAGCTATCAATTGGTTCACCTTATTATACACGATCACATGAACCAGCCAGTAATTCAGTGCAATTAAGCTTGCAGAATAGGGAGAAATGGAACATTACAAATTGTAGAAATCAAGGGATAAACAAGAAAAATCAACTAAAAAACTAAAAACGAAATTTTTCGGATTTCTGTATTTAACTTTTATTGCGTTAATACAGTATTTTCATATATTATTCAAACTAGTGCGCAGATATTATCATACTAATCAGGAGAAAAGTTTCTGTCGCTCAATACTATCACACACAACCCAACCATGACATATACTTTTGGCATAGTTGGTATGAAAATTATGCGCACTTTAGCTTGATCAATAAATAAAATTACTGTATGTGCATGCATTTATATAAGACTTATTCTTTCAGGTATTGTTCATAAATAAATACATTCAACCCAATTGCGGTTTTATTAAATTTAAATGTAATGGCTTTATAAAATTAGAAGCAATAAGTCAGAAGACTGGGTTTCAAACTTTCCTTGAAGTCATTGGTTGGATTTCCCCAGAGTATACAAATTTGAAAGTCTATCTACGTAATGTCAATTGCAATCTAAACTTGCCAATTATACTTGTTATACGTATTCAAATAAGATAATACAAGCAAGGAATTGTCATCACCTATATGCTTTTGATTGCTAATAAATACCGAGTTGCTCATTAGAAGGAAAAGGAAAATTGGTCAAGAAAAGTATTACTTTTGTATGTTGGTATTTTTGTAGTAAATTCTGTAGAGATATTTTGGAAATCAATTAGCTAATTTTTGGTTGCAAGAAGAGTTAAGTACAAGCGTTTCCAAAAATCCGCTTTTAGTACCAAATATTTAAACTACTCAACAAGTACATTGGAACAAATTGTACACATACAAAGGGTTACAAAAGTAGAAATTAAATAAAAGAACAATAAATGCTGGTAGATTGTTTATTGTGAATGAAACTCAACGGGGGCAAACAGTATTGTTGGCCTTGACCTATCTACTAAATAAGGACAAAAATTATATTCAAAAAAGGTGAGGTTGGGAAAATTCTCTGGGTTAAAGTTACGAAGAATATATTCTTTGTTAGATTGTTGGTACCAGTTCCCCAAGATCAAACGGTGACCGTAAGTGTTTGACAAAAAAATGGATTGTATTGAGTTCCCGTGTCGCAGTAGGAGTTCGCCAATTAAACCTGTGTTGTATGTGTTATCCTTTGGTTTTATATAATCATTTGTACCAAATGCCTTCAAAGAATTCTCACTCAATGCCTTGATAAAACTCTGCCAAGTGGATAGCCGTGATTCAATGTAAAGCTCCTCAAGTGATTCAAATTCTTTTGCCATGTAGCTCAGAACATAAATCCCTTCAGAACCGAAGATGCGTAATTTTTTGATTACTTGTAAGTTAATATTATCAGTAAAAATTTGCTTCCAAACTCTGACATTTGCAACATCAATAACTAGCTCTGATATATTCTTTTTTTCAGTAAGTGCAAGGCTAAGGTGAAGGTCAAGCCGAACAAAACGATAATGATAAGATGGTTCCAGGCTACTACAAAATCGAAAATAATGCTTATCCTTCCAGAAGTCATATTCATTTTTTCCTTTCCCGATAAATATTGTGCCTGAAGCAGAGTGTAATTCTGCTTCTCCACGATCAACTAGCCACATAGCGGTTGACTCATTATTTATTTTTCCAAAACTGATAGTACAACTCGGAACATCTTGCATAATACTTTTCATGTATTTGAGTGTAAAAATTGTATCATTAGCAAAATATATCCTCTTGATAAGCTTCGAGTATCTTGTAGTATTTATCATTCTAAAGAAAGCAATGGATGGAACATATGTCCATGAAACATATAATAGAGGATACCAAGTTTTTGGGACATTAAAATTGTAATCACAAACATAGATCTTTTCCATTAATTTAATTTTGCAAATTTTTTGAAAAGATCTGTGGGTCAATCCAAAATGTATTTTATCCATCTGATTGACATGGTTCAACACCTTACCCAATATTTCGTCAGAGAGTGTAAATATCCCTTTGGTGAAATCATTCATTGGTTTTTGCTGACAAATGACCTGTTTAATATCACTCATGCCTTTGTTCAAATTATCAAGTTTACTATTCAAGGTATCCAAGCTTTTTAGGCTATTATTCATTGACTCCAACTTTTTGAGCCTGCTCTCAATAGAGTCCAACCTCTTGAGTTTACTGTCCATGGACTCCAATTTCTTGAGTCTGTTGTCAATGGAACCTAAGCTTATTAATCTGTTGTCGATGGATTTCAAAACTTTAAGTAGTTCATTGTCACTTTGCATCTTTGACATGTTGGTTACACTAAAATATGACAGAAGGAAATGTAATAGTGTTTGTAAATTTTTGATAGATAGTTTGCATCTAAACAAAAGTAAAAATAAGCGTAGGGGAAGTTAGTCGACTTAAATGTTTCTAGTGAACAAGTAAGTTTATGTAAAGACACGTGGCAACTGTGAGCTATCGATTCACTTCGTTATACATAATCACATAAACCAATTCAGTGCAATTAAGTTTGCAGAATAGGGAGAAATGTAACATTACAAAAACTTAGAAATCAAGGGATAAACAAGATAAATCAACTAAAAAACTAAAAACTAAAACTCTAAGATTTCTGTATTTAACTTCTATTGAATTAATATATTTATCTTTATCTTTAACTTTGTTATCATGGTTGTCAGCAAATGACTGTATATCTAATTAACATTTCATTCAACTTATGTCCTGGTGATATACTGAAGTGCAAAGTGTGGGTTCAGAGTCACGTGAGAGAGGAAAATGAAATTGCTCCTCTCCATAAGATGGAGATAACAGGAGAATAACCTTGTCAGCCTTTACCAAAAGGATTAGTGCCTTAGAGGTGAAGTAGAAACTGATCAGCTACCATGAAGAGATCTTCGTTTATTCTATATATTGAAGAAACGTACTGACACCTGATAATTGGAATTACTTCTCACTTGTCCTTCTCGGAATAGGTATTCGCTGGTGAAACAAGTGATGGGTTCTCAATTGAGGCTCAAAAAAACCCAATTAGGAACGTTAACTAGGTGCAGGAATGCCAATCAACCAAAAATAGCAATTATTATGTAATGGCGCAGAGTTATCGTTTTTTTCTACCAAGGTACACTACTATCCCGTTGATAAAGACCGATAAGAAAATAACAGACACAGCCAATCTTGTAGAACGACATAATTTGTGCGTGCGCCTGGCAATTGGGGCCACCACAGAAAAGATTGTCGTAGTATTTCCTACCGCCCCCACCGCCAAGCAGCGGACAATATTATTTTTTTTTGCTGCTCCCACAATAAATTATTTTAGTTTGCTGTGGTCTCCTTGTTGGTTCGTTTCCCCGACAAACCGAGCAAGCATTTGCCTCTCAAACTTTCTCTCCCTTCTTTCCTATTCTTTTATCACACACCAACTACACCTTCTTTTTCCTTACTTCCCACAACTTCCCTTCAACTTACAGACAACAACAACTATTCTATCAACATGCAATTGTCCTTGTCTGTATTATCTACTCTTGCATTGGCCTTGTCCACTGCATTTGTAGACGCTAAGTCCCACAATATTAAGTTATCTAAATTATCAAATGACGAAACTTTAGATGCTTCCAATTTCCATGAATACACCAACTCATTGGCAAACAAGTATTTGAATCTTTTTAATTCTGCTCATGGCAATCCTTCTAGTTTTGGCTTACAACATGTTTTATCCAACCAACAAGCTGAAGTTCCATTTGTAACCCCTCAAAAAGGGGGCAAATACGATTCTCCATTAACCAACTACTTGAATGCTCAATATTTTACTGAAATTCAAATTGGTACTCCTGGACAATCATTCAAAGTCATTTTAGATACTGGTTCCTCGAACTTGTGGGTTCCTTCTCAAGATTGTTCTTCTTTAGCTTGCTTTTTACACGCTAAATACGACCATGATGCTTCATCAACCTACAAAGCCAATGGTAGTGAATTCTCTATTCAATATGGTTCTGGTTCAATGGAAGGTTACATATCCGAGGATATTTTAAGCATTGGTGACTTGGTTATTCCTAACCAAGACTTTGCCGAAGCCACTTCTGAACCTGGTTTGGCCTTTGCCTTTGGTAAATTTGATGGTATTTTGGGTTTGGCTTATGACACAATTTCTGTCAATCATATTGTTCCACCAATTTACAACGCTATAAATCAAGGTTTGTTAGATAAGCCACAATTTGGTTTCTATTTGGGAAGTACTGATAAAGATGAAAATGATGGTGGGTTAGCCACGTTTGGAGGTTATGACGCTTCATTGTTCCAAGGTAAGATTACATGGTTACCTGTCAGAAGAAAGGCTTATTGGGAAGTTTCTTTTGAAGGTATTGGTTTAGGGGATGAATATGCCGAATTACATCAAACTGGTGCTGCTATTGATACCGGTACTTCTTTGATTACTTTACCTTCCACATTGGCTGAAATCATCAATGCTAAGATTGGTGCTACTAAGTCCTGGTCAGGTCAATATCAAGTCGATTGTGCTAAAAGAGATTCTTTACCTGATTTGACTTTGACTTTTGCTGGTTACAACTTCACTTTAACTCCATATGATTACATATTGGAAGTCAGTGGATCTTGTATTTCTGTGTTTACTCCAATGGATTTCCCTAAACCAATTGGTGATTTGGCCATCATTGGTGATGCTTTCTTGAGAAAGTACTATTCTATTTACGATTTAGAAAAGAATGCCGTTGGTTTGGCCCCATCCAAAGCTTAGAATTTGATTTCTTTGGATTCTTGTTCTTGTGGTTTATTTCCCCCTTTTTTTTAAAAAAATTTTACTTGCTTATTATCTGTTCCTGTTTTTTTTTTTTATTTAATTTATTTACAGTCTATATTTAGAAAAAAGTAAGAAGAGAATTCTGTCTTCAGAATGATAAAAAAAACCAAAGAGAATAGTTACACATAATTCTTCTTTTAAAAATATAATATAATATAATAAACAATGTGTTTTTTTTTTGTATCTTAAAATTCTATCACAAGTGTGTGGTGGTTATGTTGTAATGTAGAGTTTTCATAGGACAGTGGTGAGAGGGCTGGTTGGAGATAATGAAGAGAATTTTGTATATGGTAGCGCAGGGGTGCGATAACCAGCCATTTCTCAAAATTATTTTTTTTTCCCACGCGCGTATAGTCAGTTATGCTTTTGCATTAATAATGACCTCCTTGTTCAACTCAGGGATTTGGGAATTTTAAAAATAACAACCAGATCAATGGTTGATTTTGTGTGTAATTGATTTATAGCCAGGTATTCCATAGCTCTAGTGCATTTGGGTTCAACATTACTACATTTATACATTGGAATTTATCCAATTCGTCGTCAAAAATATAAAAATTTATGCTTTTTCTTTTTCCTTTTTTTTTTCTTACACACCTTAATTTGCAGTAACAACAATTTCAAGTTTTATCGTCAAGCATACAGAGTACATAACGCATATCCCCTCCCCCCCCCTCCAAGTGATTCTTCGCCTCATAGTAACCATGACAATGGCAGTTTCTTCAGCACAGACCCTGTTTTTATATAAAAACAATCGAGAAGACGCCATGAATCGAAAACAAACATCATCTGCTACAATTGCAAATTCTATTGTAAAACCACCAGCAGCAAATTTACACTTTCCCCCATTACCTGCCTTGCCTCAAACTACACCCCCGAATCCTCATCTTCATATAACTACTGATAACTCTCCAAATTATACCATGAGTCGAGCTTCTTTACATCATTTGGAAGTAGAATCAGATTCTAGTAAGTCATTACCTATTTCTTTCCCTTATTATTTTTTAGATCAAGCGGATCCTCAAGATACTTTCAATTTATGGCAAAGTGACGATAATTCAACGACTCAGAATAATAACTCAGTGATGAATAAAGATAAAGAGTTACCACCTCCTCCACGTACACCACAAGTTGAAATGAGAAAACTTCAAGATCCTACAACAACACCTTTTAAAAATGATGATGCTTTTAATCCTGTGCCTAAACGGTTTTCACAATTTGTTATTGATCAGCAGAATCCATATGTTACTCAAAGATTGGATAATTTATCTGCCGCTTCACCATCTATAAAGAGTGATCGTGAATTAATGAGAAGTTTGACACCTATTACATTTCAAAAGAAAAGGAATTCAGGACTGTTGTTAAACCCTGAAAAAATCGTTACTCGTAACACCAACAATAACAACAATGGTAACAATACCACTTCTAATGAGACAACTCCCCCACAACGAGAAATATCTGATTCAATGGGTTCTCAAGCTACAATTTTTTCAACTCGACAAGAACTTCAAGATACTGCATCATCAGGGAAAACAGTGAAACGTTCCAGCAACAATATATTCAGAAGAAGAAACAAATCAAAACGTACAAGTAATGTACGGATTCAAACTTCCAATAGTTCGAATTCCAATCTACTGAGGAAAAATGCAATCAAATCAAAACAAGGAAGTTGGTATTATCGTCTTAAAATTCAACTTCGGAAAATGGTTGCAAAATTCAAATTTTATAGTTTTAAAGTATCTTCTAAACGATCAACCAGTTTGAAAAGAACCAAGACGAAAACAATATTACGAAAACAACGTGAAAACCCACAGAATAAAGATATTAAACGAATTCAAAGCATACGGATCAAATCATCACCTTTCAAACATATCTCCAACCCATCAACCAATCCAAATTTGGGTAAACAACCGGTTTTTAAAGTTGCTACAATTGATGATCATTTGAAATTCATGGCGGGTGCACCAAAGGAAAATGTATACATGCAAGATAATAGAAGTGAATCATTAGGTAAATTGAATCATTTATCAGAATATATTTATCAACAAGAAAAAGATTATATGAAGAAATTTGCTGAAAATAATCCACCTATAAGTGAAACTAGTAAACTGATTTTACCATCACCTGATTTCCATGATAATAGAAGTGAATTTTTGACTGAATCAGTGACTACTCATGCGAAAACTATTAATCAGCCTATACCGTTACATCCACCGGCACCACCTATACATTTGGATAATAGTTTCAGCATGTTGCCCCAACCACGTCAACCACAACAAAATCAACGTTCTAACGTAATGCCTTCGTTGCGCCAACAACAACAACAAGCACCACCACAAATTCAACTTCAACCGGAAGCCAAATTGCAACAATATGATATTGTTGAACTTTGGCAAAGTTATTTGAAACAAGTATTAAGCAAAAGAATTCAACTCCGTCAAGAAATCAACATGTTCCAAGAATTCATGGCTGCAGCAGCAACAACTTCAACATATATTCCTAAACAAACATCGAAATCATTCACTGGTTCATCTTCATACAATGATTCTTCAGAAATCGAGCCTGTTAAATCAATGAAAGGTGAGAAATTATTAATCAATTCCGATTCAAGCACAACTCAACATTCAAGCACCAACACCAGCAGTGCACCTTTGTCGTCGTCGTCATCTTCTGATAAGCCTGACACGGAATCGATATATACCACGACTTCAAATGATTCGAATCTTGAAACAACGACAACTTCAAGGTCAGAACGAAATGATGCTAAAGATGATGAGTTTAACGCTACGCTTGTTAATCGAAGATCCATGTTGGGTGATATGTTGGAATACCTGTCTGAAGAAGACGATGATGAAATAGAAGAAGAGGATGATTTATTTGTTGATGATGAATCAGTGAAGAAATCAAATTCTATTGCAAGTAGTAAACAATCAGATGTTTTGTTGAAAACTTATGGGACGGTGGTTAAACGTAGTAATTCAAGACTTAATTCTCCGTTGAAGAGATCTTTTGGATTAACACATAGTTTGAATACTATGGCAGATGATAGAATAGATATGTAAATATTAGAGATAAATATTAATAAACAATAATAAATCATTTAATCGATTTTTAAATTATATACAAGAAAGATTTACAGTATAGTTTTTTTTTTGATAAACATGTATATGGAATTGAGAAGGAGTTGGGGGTTTGGAGAAAATAATCAAAACTATAACAAGAAGATAGATATATACAAAACAAAACAAACCAGACAAATTGATAATTTTCTCATTCTCTTTTTACCTCCTAATTCATCCCATATATTGCCAGATAGCTGTAACGATTAAAATACATTAAAGAACAATACTATTTTTAGTTCTTTGGTTGTTCAGATGAACCAGAAGATGAATCACCTGAGTCTTTATACAAGTCTTTGAACAAATTGATAGATTCATTTTGTAATTCTTCAGTCTTTTGTTTCAATTCTTCTGGAGCAACTTCTTCACCAGCTTGAGCTTTCAATACAATTTGTCTCAATTCTTGAATTTGATCTTGAACTTTTTGAACAGCTTCAGCTGATAATTTTTCTTTGAATTCATTCAATGAATTTTCAGTATCATTACATAATTGATCAGCTCTGTTGGCAGATTCAATAGCTTCTCTTCTAGCTTTATCGGATTCAGCGAATTTTTCAGCATCGTTAACCATCTTTTCAATTTCAGCATCAGATAAACCAGATGATCCAGCAACGGTAATGGAAGCATCTTTGTTACTGGCCTTATCACGAGCAGAAACTTTAATAATACCATCAGTATCAATGTCAAAGGTGACTTCAATTTGTGGAACACCTTTTGGAGCTGGTGGAATACCAGATAATGTAAAGTTACCAATCAATTTGTTGTCTCTAGTTAATTCTCTTTCACCTTGGAAAACTCTAATTTCAACAGAGGTTTGACCAGCAGATGCAGTTGAGAAAATTTGGGATTTCTTGGCTGGAATAGTTGTGTTTCTAGAAATCAATCTAGCGAAAACACCACCCATGGTTTCAATACCCAATGACAATGGAGTGACATCTAACAAGACAACATCTTTAACTTCACCAGCTAAAATACCACCTTGAATGGCAGCACCCATAGCAACAGCTTCATCTGGGTTAATACCTTTAGATGGTTCTTTACCGAAAATAGACTTGACAGTTTCAACAACCTTTGGCATTCTTGACATACCACCAACAAGAATAACTTCGGAAATATCAGAGGTGGATAAACCAGCATCTTTCAAAGCTTTCTTACATGGTTCAATGGTTTTTTTAATCAATGGTTCAACCAATTGTTCAAATTGAGCTCTTGAAATCTTTTGGTTGATGTGTTTTGGACCGGAAGCATCGGCAGTAATAAATGGCAAGTTAATTTCAGTGGAGACGGTGGAAGATAATTCAATCTTGGCTTTTTCAGCAGCTTCTCTGATTCTTTGAATGGCCATCTTGTCTTTAGATAAATCAATACCACTTTCTTTTTTGAATGTGTCAACAATATTTCTAACAAGGGCAATATCGAAATCTTCACCACCCAAGTGAGTATCACCATTAGTAGATTTAACTTCGAAAACACCAGCACCAATATCTAAGATGGAAACATCGAAAGTACCACCACCCAAATCAAAGACAGCAACAACTTCACCATCTTTCTTTTCCAAACCATAAGCCAAAGCGGCAGCAGTTGGTTCGTTAATGACTCTCAAGACGTTCAAACCGACAATTTTACCGGCATCTTTGGTAGCTTGTCTTTGAGCATCATTGAAATAAGCTGGACAAGTAACAACGGCACTGTTGACTTTTTTGTTCAAGGCAGCTTCGGCGGTTTCCTTCATCTTGTTTAAGATGA
>JAKTVG010000066.1:0-13894 GCA_030557085.1 Candida gigantensis
CTTTACCACCATATAGTAGATCTTCTACACCATTACAACCATCTAGTTTACCACCTTTACATAAAATGGCATCCAATGATTCTACGTTGCCTTCTATACTGAACATTTCAGGATACAATCAAAGTAGTAGTAACACCACAAATAACCAACAATCACCTACCAATGGCCATCATGAAAGAAGTGGCAGTAACAACAATAACAACAATAATAGTAATAGTAATAATAATAATAACAATAATAATTCTGGGAACAATTTCGGGGGCGGACCTGGATCAGGACATGAAGTAACATTATTAAAGACAAGAATTTCTGAATTAGAATTAGTTAATGATTTATATAGAACTAGGATAATGGAATTAGAAGCAATGGAACAAGCTGCTAGATTAAGAGAAAATTCAATGAAGAAAAGATTAGATGAAGTAATGAGTTTACAATCTAGTTATTATACCAATTCTCAATATCAACAACAAGCACCTCAACCTCAAGCACCATCACAAGCACAAGCACAACAACAACCACAACCACAGGGAGGAGGTTCACAGTCAATTAGCCCAGGGGCTACTGTTAGTGGAACAGCCAACACTTCACCTAATTCAAGATCTCATGTTGTTGCCGATACTACTACAACGACGAATAACAATAATAATACACCTACGATTTTACCTAGTTTACATCAAAATAATAATGAAAATTCTTCTTCTTCGATTGTTTTACCACCATTGAAACGAGAACATCAACATGGAAATGAAGAATATGATGAAATACAACAAAATAAAAAGAGTAAATTGGGATAAATAGATTTGATTAATTGATAGATTGATTATGATGATGATGATTGAGAAAGAGAAAAAGTAAAAGTTGTTTCTTTCTTTGATTTGTAATGTGAATGACTTCTTGTGTATACAGAAATATAAAAACATAATATTATTACCAATTACTTAATTTTTTTTTATTTTTGTAATAATAATAATACTACTACTACTACTGGAAAGAAGTTTGTAAGTAAAGTCTCTCTCATTTTAATTTAATTTAAAAATATAAACAATCAAACATAACTAAGGTACATGTGTGTATTTGTGTGTGTGTGTGTGTGTTTTCATTTATTTATGTACGAACATCTGGTTCTTCTTTACCTAAAAATTGTTTAAATTTTAACAATTGTAAAACAAATTCAACTTCATTTTTTAAATATTCATCTACTGAAATTTGATATTTTGAATTATCATCACAATGTTTTTCCAAATATAATCGAACAGTAGCTCCTGAAGATCCAGTACCTGATAATCTAACGATAAATCTTAATCCATTTGTAAATTTAATAAATAATCCTTGATTTGGAGAAACACTTCCATCTAAATCAGTATATGAGAAATTCCCAGCTTCTTTAATAATATAACCAGTGGATAATTCATCACCTGATTTAGAAGAATCAACTATAGATTGTAATAAATCAATCAATTGTTGAGCACCTTGACTTGAAACATTTTCATAATCATACCTTGTGAAAAAAGTTCTACCATATTTTTCCCAAAATGAATTTTGAACAATTTCAATTGAAGTTTTACCTTCAGGGTTTTTCAAATTATAATCTGCTAAAACATTTAACCATGCAACAACTGCCCATAATCCATCTTTTTCTCTAATATGATTAGAACCAGTTCCAAAACTTTCTTCACCACAAATACTTAATTTATCAGCATCAAATAATGAACAAAAAAATTTCCAACCAGTAGGGACTTCATAACATTCCAATCCTTTATCTTTAGCAACTAAATCAATAGCACCTGAAGTAGGCATAGATCTAGCTAATCCGAAAACTCCTTGTTTTTGAAAATATGGAATTGAATCAGAATATTCGGAAATTATAGCTACTGAATCACCAGGAGATACAAATGTACCAGCACCATAAATCATATTTCTATCACCATCACCATCTGAAGCTGCTCCAAATGCAATGTTTTCCTTGTCGACTCGTTCAACTAATGTATGAGCATATGTTAAATTTGGATCTGGATGTAATCCTCCGAAATCTTCCAATGGTTTATAATTTTGAATTGATGATAATGGTAATCCTAATTCATTAATAAAAATTTCATAACCATATGGTCCAGTAACACCATTTAAAGCATCAAATAAAACTTTAAAATTTTGTTCTTTTGTAGCTTTTGTAATAAATGATTTAATTAATGGGAAATCAAAAATCAGTTTCAACATATCAACATAATCTTTAGTTGAATCAATGATTTCAACTTCAATTGGTCCAATTTGTACACTACCAATTTTATTCAAATCAACATCTTTAATAGAATCAATGATTTTATAATCAGTTAATTTTTTAGAAATTTCATAAATTTTATTAGTAATTGATTCAGGAGCAGGACCTCCATTTCCTAAATTATATTTAATTCCTAAATCATTAGTTGGACCACCTGGATTATGACTAGCAGTTAAAATAATCCCTCCAGTTGCCTTTTTAATTCTAATAACATGAGAAGTTGCAGGAGTAGATAAAATCCCATTTTGTCCTAAAATCAATTTAGATACTCCATTAGCAGCAGCAATTTTAATAATTAATTGAATAACTACATCATTATAATATCTTCCATCACCTCCAATTACCAAAGTGGAACCTTGAGAACCTTCTGGAATAGCATCTAAAATTGCTTGAATGAAATTTTCAGTATAATGTGGTTGTTTGAAAACAGTGACTTTTTTACGTAAACCGGAAGTACCTGGTTTTTGATCTTGGAATGGTTTGGTTGGGATTGTTTCTACTTTGTATTCGGACATGATTTTGAAAAATACGGAGGGGTTGTTGTTGGAATTGAATAACAAGAAGAAGAAATAGAAGAAGAAGAAGAATATTTAGAAGTGGGAATTGTTATTGTAGTTTTATGTATGTGGGTGTACCTGTGGGTGGAAGATTTTTCTTTCTTCCGACGAATAATTTATTTTGGAGCGTTACACAAAATGACAGAGAGAAGAAGAAGAAAGAGAAGAAAGGGACAAAGATGATTGCTCACTACAACAACAAAGAGAAGAGTGGGGTGAGTATTAACAGTAATAGAGATCACGGACGACTACCAACCTTTAGGCCATGATGGGTTCACTATTCACAAAAGGTTAATTTCTATACTCCACTATCCCCAAAAAAAGCTTCAAACCATCCCATCCCCTGTTCCCCAACAATTTAAGGGAAACTTCTTATGCATCTCTTGATAGGCTGGCTGGCTAGTTGATCATGAAAATGATTCGACCGCCCCATCCATCTCGCACCATTTTTTTTTGTTCTACCAGGCGGCCCCTTGGACGAAATCTTCTGGTCCCTCCACGCCGTGCTCTTGTCCATCCCCCACACCATACCACACACCACACACACTAATTTAAATCTAAATTTAAACCATCTTGCATTCCCCTCGTCGTTTAATTGAAAATTCACTAACAATAAGGAGTCCCACTCACTTGTCATTCCACGTGTATGTATGTATTTCTTTTTCATTCTGGAACCTATTCATTGTAGACAGACAGACTGACCCCTCCTTTTCCTTCTATTTGTTCACTATAATTCTATTAAACACAATATAGAGCTTCTTATTTGCATCCAGTGAGATTTTGTATGACATCGAATGATATTATTGGATCAATCAAACACAGAATTTCTTTTGTAAAACCAAGCAGGTGGTAGCACAATCTTGGTAAGTTTCCAGTGTTGTTATTACTGCAAAATACATACAGTTGAGTTATCAAAAATATAATACAAATTAAAATCTAAATAAATAAATATATATATGTATAAGGCATATCAGAAAGGATCTAAATATTCTAATCCATTATTACTAGTTTGTCCAATATTCCCACTTGTTAAAGATCCAAACAATTCTTCTAAATTTAATCCATCTACACCATTAGTAATTGGCCAATTTGCATTATTCCCACCACTACCACCACCACCAAGACTATTATTATCATTTGTCAACGAATCACCAACGATCCCACCATCAACACCACCTTCATTCGAAGTTGTTATATTTGTTGTTTCATTTTTTTCCAACATATAAGGAGGTAATATTTTACCAAATATTTGAGCATCTAATTTATCAAATACTCCAGGCATATAATTAGAAGTTAATTTCCCACCTGATATTTCTCCAATTTCTTTATTTTCATCTTCTATTTGATTTGTATTTGTTGTTGTTGATGATGATGTGTTTGTTTCATCTTTGGGGATCTGTGAACTTGATTCAAATTTAGCCATTGATGTATTATCAAATAATTGACTTAAATTTTCCTTCTTCATTGCGTATTGATTCATGTTGTTGAAATTCTTGAATGTGTTCTTCACGTTTGGATTATGGAATGTTGATGGGACAGTTACATTTTGTTGTTCTGTGGATGTTGTTGTTGGAGGTGCTGATACGAGTGATGCTGTTGGTGAAACTGATGATACCGATGTTCCCGTTGCCGCAGCAGCAGAAGAATTAGTACTAGTAGCTTGTCTTGATCTTGAAGCAGTTCTTCTATTCAATTGTTCAAACATTGTATTTAAAATATTATAAATCCTTAATGAACTACTTGATGAATTTTTCAAATTATCTAAAACTTTTTTCCCAATTTCAATATCTTTTTTAATCATATCAATATTTAAATCATCATCAAATAAAATCCCAACATAATTAAACCCTTGACCATTATTATTATAATTTGCAAAATGAAAATAATAAATAAGACAAGCAATACTGAAAAATATAGTATACATTGAAAACCAATAAGTTCCTAATAATAATTTTTGATCAATCATTTTATTAGCTAATTTAACAACCATTCTTGCAACTTTAATACAATTCCGACCTCTTATTAATGATCTAGGATCAGATGCTGAATCATCCATACTATCACTTATAAAATGAATAAATGGTCGATATAAAATAATTTGACAATTTAAAAATGCTAAATGAAGATAATAATTTGCTAAACGGAATTTTTCAGGAATGGCATCATCAAAACTATGATCATTACTACTTGGATCAATTGGTTTTAATTCTTGTGGTAAATCATCTAACCAATTTTTCAATTCAACTTCTAATTCAGTGACTTTTGAATGGATTTTATCTCGTGAATATGTGATTGTAGATTGTATACTATCCTCTTCATCTTCATCGGGTTTAACTTTGATGGGATACATTTTTTTGATTATATGGGATAATATAAACATCAATTTAGTATGTTGATTGGCACATCCAGAAGAACTTAATCTACCTTCTTGTTTATCAAATAAATATTCAGTTCGAGTGACATTTTCATCATCTAATTCAACAGGTAAATCTTGATCAAATTCATCCTCATTAAGTGATCTTGGTAATCCTAATAATGAATTGATATAAATATCCATTTTATAAATGGTATAAAATAACCTTTTTCTAGTATCTTCTTCAATTGGATCTAGTTTTCTCTTTGAACTTTGGAAAAGAGTCAAATTTCTATGTAATCCTTCCTTTAATGCACTTCTTAAAGCAATACCAATATAAGAATAACAAGTAGATAATCTTGCAGAACATTGTAAATAAATAATCATCATAACAACAGTCTGTATAGAATTAATATCTCCAACATTACTTATATCAATCAATTTTCTTGCCTCGAGGAAATATTTAAATCCATCATCTTCTAAATTTTTTTCATTTTCATTAGGTGAATCAGTATATGGAGTTTTACTAAATAATGATCCACAAGCTAGTATTGAATATAAAAATGGGAGGAATTTTTGTTGTCGATCACCATAATTCGAAGGTTCTAAAGAATATAACAATTCAACTTCTTCCAATAATGAAGGACGATGATAAAATCTAAACAAAACACAAGCTTTATTCCAAGTAGTATAAATCAATTGTAATGCAATTTCCTTAGATGGTAAATGTAATCTAACTTCACGTGGAGAAGAAACTACACTACCTGAAACATCATCATAAGAACCAATGGATAAAGTACGTCTAGTAGTAGGAGGAGGAGGTATTTGTGCTTCTGGATCTAACATTAAATCAGATATTTCATTAAGATTTAAACCAAATGTTTCAGATTTAGATGTTATATATTGTATTATTTTTTGAAATTTATTCAAATCCAATTGTAAATTAGGATCAAATCCATTGATTTGTAATTTAGGAAACAATGCATTTATGATTTGTTGGAAAATAATTAAATTCGCTTTAGGTACTTGTTCTTCTTCCATTGGCAGTTGATTATGATTATGATGATGATTATATTCATTATCTTCTGAAAAATTATTAGTACCAAACGCAGCAGCTGCTTGAGCAGCCACTTTTAATATTGCAGGACTAGGTTGTGATGGAACCGGTATTCCTGAATTCTTCTTATTTCTAATATTTGGTTGATCATAAGCACATTTAAATGAATAAACAGTACAATGAATACAAGGTTGTTTACCATCACATTTCACTTTCTTTTGACGACAAGTATCACAGGCTCGAGTCACTCTTCTTCTTTTACTTTCTTGAAATTTAGATTTATTTGATGTTGACAGTGAGTTATTTGATTTTGTAGTGGAGGAGCTGCCAATATTATTATTATTTATTGAAGTGGGAGGAGCCCCGTTGGTTGTGGTTGTGGTTGTTGTTTTTGGACTTGTGATTGAACTTGAGCGTCTTGGATTGGAGAAAATAGAATCTTGGTCTTCATTCTCTTTCTTTAAATTACTCATTTCACCTGTTTATCCTGAATGATATAAGATTTGTTGAATCTTTGACAAACACGTAAATTAATAAAACAAAAAAAAGTGGGTGAATCTTCTTGCACAAGAAACAAGAAAAAATCAAAAACCAAATCCAAACAAAAATTGGAGAAGTCAATCAAATCAATTGAGAGCAAAAAAAAATATTGATTGACAATGACAATGGCAGATCCCATCCCCCTTTTTGCTACTAATAATACAATATCAATAATGCAAGAAAGTGCATGAATTTATCATCTGGCCGAGTTTTCGGCAACAACATATTAATATTCTAAACTCAATTTATTCTAGTACTATAAACATCACTGTATAAACGAATCATCTAAACACAATAACCCCCCAAAGGAAAAACACAACTAATCATATCATTTTTACAACCTTGGAAAGTAATTAGGATTTTGATCTTCAATAAAATACCCATAAACATCCTTAAGTTTAAGATCAATCAATTTTTGGAATTCTTGTTTAGCAATAGCTTCTTTATCACCTTTGAATTGAACTTCAGGAGCATCTCTTTCAGATTCAATGAATTTCTTAGTTCTATCCGTAGTAAAATTCTTTATAATATCAACAGTTTCATCTGGAAGATCCACATTAAGTAAATGTTCACCATTTGGAACATCAACTGTTGCTGCAAGGAATTGAGGATCAATTGTTTCTCTGATCCATTCAATACTTGGTATAGGATTCCAAACTGCCTTGGATCCTATAACATGACAAACAGGAATTCTAATAAATGGTAAGGCTGACATTCCAAATGGGATAGACATAAAAGCACCGAAATAAGCAGACATTTGATGAGGTTTATTACATTTCAATTTATATTTTATTTCACCAGTTTTTGGATCTTTAACTTCGTATACTTCATCTTCAATAAAATCATCAGAAACTTGAGGTTGTAAAGATTTGAAAAATGAAAATTCTTTAAAAAAGACATTAACATCATTTTTAGAATCAAAAGAATCAATCAATAATTTAGAAATCTTATGGAAAAGTTTGATGAATACTTGGAATGCACCAGGAACTCCATAAATAACTGGTTCAATAGGTATAACTGAATCAAATAAACTAGGAGCCAAAAAAGCAGCATATAAAACATTGAATCCACCCATTGAATGACCAATTAAAATATTACGAGAATGTAAATTATTCTTGAAATCTCCAGTAGTTTCAATCTCATGATTAACAACAGCAATCACATCTCTTCCACCATCATCCCATCTAACAATAGGACCAATGATACCTTGATTCTCCAAACTTGAATCACCATGACCTACCATATCGGTAGCAATAACAGAATCTAAAAACCAAGGGACTTGAAGAGATTGAGACAATTGATATAATTTCTTAATATGATATTTCCAAATGGATTTATTGAATCCGGTACCATGACAAAATATAAAATTGACACGTATTTGATTGTCTGAACTTGGTAATGGACAGTTTGTTTTGTATTTGTGATAAACGATTTTTAATTTGGATTCATCTTCAGCAAGTAATGTACTGCCCTTGGCACGGTAAGGATTGGCCAGGGTTATTTTCTTTTCAAGTGTAAAGGACATTTTCTAGAAGATAAGTTTGTTTTGAAAACTAAAAAAAAAAGAAAAAAAAGTATCTGAAACGAAGAATGAATGAATTGGGTTTATATATATTGGTGGTGGTAATTCTGCACAAGTATAATTTTCAGGTGATAATAATTTGTTGACAGAAAAATTTCCAAATTGATAGATAACCGTTGGATGTAGATTGCTTCTCCTGTTCACGGTTGTAACTGAAATATCAGATGGAAGACAAAAAGTAATGGAATGTAACAGTACGAGTAAAGCAAATAAGGGAAGAAACAGGTACTTTATAATAGACTATTCATCAATGGTTATTAATAAGCCTCTCCTCCTTCCCCCTATCGGCTGAGATTAAATTTGTGGGGGGAGCTCAAAAGATTTTGGCCCGAGGATGTATTGTATTGGGTTCTGTCGTAGCAACAAAAAATAGAAGTGTCGGTGGTCTCGGAGTTAAATTTCACAAGGCATTATTGTGTTACACAACATTATTTATCCGAGTAACATTATGTCAGGATATGAGACACACTCACTCTTACTCCGATTTTTGGCTTGTCATATACCCCAGTTTATTTAGTTATTAATGATGGCCCTCTATTTCTAAAACAGCGGGGAGTAAGGTTTGTATACACCTATTCTTTTTCCTTTTTTGATATCCTTGTGTGGTACTGACCGAGGTGAAGATAGTGCCCTCATTAACCCCGCGGTTTGAATCCTTTTGCCACAGGGTGTCACATCATAGGTTGTTACTACTGGTAAATTATACAGCATTGATTTATTTGAAAGTTTGAATCTACGAAATAAAATGAAAAATAAAAATACAGTACCCAGGAGAGCAATGTCCGGAAAAAAAAAATGGTATATTGTTCATAATTGGAACGTACAAATCAAAGTCAACAATCTGTAGATGACAAGCATGTACCTATCATTTCAAGTCCTGATTCTAGTTAAGAGTTTATGTGAGATTAATTGAAAGTTCGGTCAATTCTGTAATTTAGTGGTGTGGAAACCAACAACAATTTTTGCAGCCAAGCTGCGGTTTGTTTGACCCCCATTTCACAAGATCCTCATAGTTTCTAGAATCACATTTCTGGTATGATCTCGAACACTATAGATCAACCTAGCTATGACTTTTTATTCAGTTCTTCTTTACTCTTAGAATATAAAAACTGGGTTTAAAAAGTATAGAGAATATTGTCAGTGTGATATAATCACAAACACTAACTGTTCAACAAATTACTTGGACAAGAAAGTCTAAATACATTCAACTATAACAAAGGTAACTTAGGAATTAAATTTGTATTACTTATAACTTCGGGGATTGCCTGTCAGAAAACGAAATAAGGGCAATGATGTTGTACAACAAACGGTCCTATTTCCAAACCATGGCACATTCTAAATTTTTGATTAATATCTCCAGCCGTACAAACCTTCTAACATATTAATTTTATTCTTTATCATTTCTCCCCCGGAAATACATTTCACATATTCATTTTCTTATCCCTATATTCTTCCCTTTCTTCTTTTATTAAATGTGCCCAACATTTTTCTTTATAGCACTTTGGACTAGTACATTTTACACCCTTTTTTGTATTTTTAGTACATTGTTTTTCAATAGCAACAATTGCAGGTCTTCTTCCTTTTTTCTTTGTTTTTAATAAGTTTTTAATTCTTTCTTCATCTTTTTTATCTAATTCTAATGTTTCAATTTTCTCGATTACATCATCAATTATTGCAGTTTCCAAATTTTTAAGTGCTTTATTTAGCTTTGATTTTGACACCAGTCTATTATCCGGAGCATATTTCTCAAGTTTCTCGTTTTTATCCGCAATGGAACTATTGCTCAGTTGCATCTCATTATTAGGTTTTGATTCAACACTAGATTTAGTCTGGTTCACTTCAGCGTTTCTTACTGAATTGTTTTTGACCTCTTCTGAACTGGCATCAATGTGACCGCATGCTTTACAAGCAGCACCATTTGAAGTAGTATTTGCTCCGTCATCCACTTTCAATTGATCAAGGCGTTGTTCTAAGATCGCTATACTTTCATTTAAAGCTTTATTAAGGGACTCTAACTGCTCATGGGAAGCTATCAGGAAGGTACTAGTACTTGGGGCATCAGTGCTCGAGGAGTTGCTTTGATCATCGTCAATGGTCCTTACTCTGGAGATGGATGGGGAGTTGAGTGTGCTGAGGGTACAGGGAGTACTTAGTCCACTGGAGTCGGAAGGAGAGACGATTGGAGTGGTTGACATTTTGATAATATAAGATAAGAGTTTGGAATGAGGTTAATATGAAGAAGCAACCTATTTCCCCCATTACTCTCACGTGTAGTTTTTTTGAGAAAATAGCCCAGGGCTTACTGATAAGGAGAAACCTTCCTGCAAAAATAAAAAGGGATAATATTACACTGCGACAATTTTTGTGATTCCTACTCCACACTCTTTTTCTTTCATTACCCATACAATCAACTTGTCAAAATGAATACCACCCCGACTTCCACTCCCATTCTCTCCGATTCCGATTCAAGTGGTCTCAGCACTCCCATAGATATCATTTCCCCACCGATTTCAAGAACTAACTCACCTGGTCCTGTTGCTACTTTCGATACTGATAACGTACCTGCAACTGACCTTGCAGCTTCATGGGAAGAAATCAAACCTCCCCACAAGCAACTTCCAAGTTCAACACAACAAGTTAATTCCGTTATGCTGCTTGAAAAATCCAATAAAGCTTCAACTGATCCTTTGTCTCATGAATCTGATCCTATTGATGCTCCCTCAAAAATGGGTACAAGTGACTTGTCACAAATTGGCGCTACCATAAAAGAGGGTAACAGTGACTTATCACAAATAGCTAATGTTAATCATCACACTAAATCTGGTGATAAAGAACAAACAATCGTTAGAGTTTTGAACAATACACAATTTAGCAACGCTACTACTGATTTTATCAAGATCCCACATATGGAAAAAATCAAGAAATGTGTTCCGGATATTAGATTGAAAACAATTTCAATTGATAATGTTGATGAATTATCTTACATTAAATCGAAGAATAAGAAATTTGAACAACTTTTAATCCAAATACGCAATGAATTGGTAATTGTTAACGATTATAATAATCCTGCAGTGGAATCTCGTTTAAAACAATATGAATCTCAATATTTCCCAACATATGATACCGTGAAAGATTTGGTTTCTTTTTATGAGTACTTGAAACAATTGATTTACTACAAACACATTTATTTGATTCCAGACGCTTTAATCAGACCAGAATTGAAAATTGCTGCTGTCAAATCAAAGAATAAAGATCTCATTACTATTGTTACTACTGCTATTCATGGCACCCAAGGCAGAAATACTTGGACACCAATTCATTACTATCCAATCTTTCTTTACCTTAAATGTCATGCGAAACCAAAAATTCCTTCTAATCCAATTGAAATTGTACAAAATCGCCTCAAGAAAACCTTGAATGTTGGTACTTCTCTTTTGATCCTTACTACTGAAATTGAGAATAATATTAGAGATCATGGTGATTTAAATTATGTTACCGCGAAATGGATATTTAAAGAATTATTCAAAACTTTACCTAAAACTATGAAAAGTATACTTTTAACTATTCGTGAAACCAAAGATATCTACTCAGTTTATCTGGATGATGATGATACGAATGATTTCGAATTGAAGAATGGTAGTTCTGAAGGAGGAATTAAATTAGATATTGAAAGACTTGCTGTGATTTTGTTGAACATTAGATATTTACTGGATGAAGATTTGGGGAAGGTTGATTTTGATGATTTGGACTTTCGTACTGCATGGGCAGTATTCACCAAAATCGTTCATGAAAATTTGGTCTTTCTTAGTAGTTTAAAAGAGAAAACTCCAGGTTCTACCAAGACCCCGAGTACTACCACTACTACTAGGATTTTAAGAAGTACTACAGTTGCTGCAAAATAGGACCATTAAAATTTAATTTTCGTTTATTATTCCCATTGGGAGGAATCCCTTTTCAAGCGTTTACTTCCAATTTTATTTCATTTTATTCCATTCTTAAGATTCTAGTATTTACCCTTTTTTTCACATGTTTTCGGTTTTATATTATGGCTGCAATAAATATGCCAAGAACATTTCGGTACCCGCTATTTTAATTAATTTTTGCACAAGAGATTAGTATCAACGGATGGATTTATTCAAGGATATTAATTTATGTCAAAGTATGCGAGATTTGACATATCCAATGCGCTACGGGGGTTCGGGTTTATGATTAGCCACATTTATTGTCCCCTTTGTTTTTATACTTTATATTTTTTTTAGATGCGATTTATTAATTAATTAATTAACTGTTTTGATTTTAATACTTTGCATTTAGCCCTCGTGGGTATATATTGATCTTTTGAGTTATGCAAGAAGTTACACAGATTGAATAGCACAGTGCACACAGGGTCTTCCCTTGTCCCATAACACAAAATGTCCTTTCCCCGTCAAAAAACCACGAGGGGACATATTATGACACCAGAAGACCCGTTACATTTTCCCCCAGGTGATAAATGATCTTCCCAAATCAGATCATTTTAAAATAAAGTAGATCTTTGTTAAGCCACCTCCGCTTTTTAAACGAGTAAAACGGGGATCCGAATCCGGTATAACCTCGTGGGGGTGTATTACTTGTCTTTCTAGAACTCTGCAAAAGAAATTAGTGTGTCAATAATAATAATAATAATAAATTTTGTTGTTCCGTTCCGCACGTGGTTGAAATTTTTCAACCAACCAACCCCATTTTCAGACAATCCTTATTCACAATACGATGATACCCTTTGTTAAACGAATTAAACAATAAGTTTCCTATTTTAAATTAAATTGAAATTTTTTCATTTTGTTTTTTTTTTTGGTCTGCAATGTATAAATAGATGTGGTAAGAACTCTTGTCAATTTCCAAATCAATTCAAATATTATCACCATCCATCCACTTTTCCAAAAACAAAAGACATTAACTATGGTTGCAGTTTCTAAATTGTTTAACAACGGGTTATTATTAGCCAGTCAATCCGTTTTCCAAGACGTAGCTACCCCACAACAAGCCTCTCCTCAAGGTTACAATCTCATCAATTTTCTTGGTGGGAGTGGTCCATATCTTCAAAGAACAGGGTATGGAATTTCTACTGATATTCCAGAAGGTTGTGAAATTACTCAAGTTCAATTACTTTCAAGACATGGTGAAAGATATCCTACTGTAAATAGTGGTGCAGAATTAGAAGAAGTTTATAAAAAATTTCAAAATTATAATGGTACATTTAGTGGAGATTTAGAATTTATGAATGATTATACTTATTTTGTATCTGATTCTAAATATTATGCTAAGGAAACAACTCCACAAAATTCAGAGGGCACTTATGCTGGTACTACTAATGCTTTACGTCATGGTGCTGCTTTTAGAGCTAAATATGGTTCATTATATAAGGAAAATTCTACATTACCTGTTTTCACTTCAAATTCAAACAGAGTTCATGAAACTTCGAAATATTTTGCAAGAGGATTTTTAGGTGATGAATATGAAGAAGGTAATACTGTTAAATTTAATATTCTTA
>JAKTVG010000067.1:0-13673 GCA_030557085.1 Candida gigantensis
CACTCAGAAACATGCACCCTTTCTTTCTTACTGTCACTCACCCCTGCCTAATTTCACGCCTGCCTAATTTACGCCCATCATGTTCTCTCTTTATCTGCTTGATTAATTAACAAGTTAAAAATAGAAACTTTGCTCAGCTTCTTCTCTTTAGTGTATAACTAATTCATTGCGCATATACCGTGGGTGTGTTTGCTGATCACGGACTTCGTTTGTTCGTTTTTCGATTTCGATCAGTTAGTCAGCATCGGGGAGGATCAAACTCGATTGTTGTTGCTCTTTGCAACAATCGATTTTGCATGGGTGTCCAAAACAGTTTGCGACTTACTCGCCTCCCCCTCCCTCCTCCTCCCCCCATCACACATCTAATAGCAATCAAACGATTCGGAGGTGTGATTCTATAGAGGATT
This sequence comes from Candida gigantensis, assembly GCA_030557085.1. Lineage (NCBI taxonomy): Eukaryota > Fungi > Ascomycota > Pichiomycetes > Serinales > Debaryomycetaceae > Candida > Candida gigantensis. The sequence continues at coordinate 408 of JAKTVG010000067.1, forward strand.
AGCTATCAGGGGGATTGTCTGCATCCATACACATAAGGCAGGCACCACGTCGCGGCTCATGCCATAATTAGTGGCTTTATGTTTTTCCGTTTCTGGTTATGGCAGGATTAACCTGATTTCATGTCATGCCTGGAAAAAAAACACAGCCAATCAATCAAAAGTGACCCTGTTGCCTGATAATCTGTGAAACACCCTTATCTACCCTTGATTGTCTATTACTAATTATTTCGGACATCTAGACTGCTCATCGTATATGCGTTAGCGGGGGATTATTACATTGTTTGCAAATAGCTAATAGATATGCAGCTGCTGCCAGAGTCGCGCGTCCTTGTTGTTTTTTTAGTATTATTTTAATCCAGGCTGAAAAAGTTGATTTTGCAAAATTGCGAGGGAGGTTTATGCAAGGATCAGAGCTCATACCGCGACACTAAAATAAGATTGACAGTTTGCTTCTGAAACGTCAAAATCATATCTTAAATCTTTTTTAGAGCATACAAGAAAAAGAACAAAAAGGGGGGCAGCCTCTTGCAACAGAGCTTACGCCAACCTCTAAATGTGCGTTTAATTATAATTGCCGCAAAACTATACAATGTATTTCTTGAAACACATTTGAACAGCAACGAAAATAGAAGAAGTGTTCGTTGCCAAGTGATAAATGCGGAAGTTACCGAATACGCTACAAATTATATATAATATACCAACGTCTTAACTCCTCTCCGTGCCATCGAAGAACAAAATTCACGAAAATTGAGATCGGTGGTGTCAAAAAAAAAAAAATAATAATAAACAAACAAACAAACAAACAAAGAATCAAAAAATATTTCGCGCGTCTCACGGAATTAGTTTTTCTGTTGTTTGTTTGTTTCGACCCACACATCTAAACATACTCGCACAGATCTGTTCAACATTCTACCATGTTTCAACCGCCTGGAATTTAACTGGTGCTATTTAATTCTCCTTCAACAATACCAGACCCTCTCTGCTGACACACCACCCTTGTTGCCAGTGAACATTTAGTTCTGCGTTTGAATTTTATATGCTCCGGGAGTAGCTACCGTCAAACCATTGTCTTTGTTTTAAACCATACATTGTCATGTCCGTAGTTATGTTACTCCACACATGACGACTGCAAGAAGTAATTGTGAGTGTTCTCATTCGTCAGTTACACATAAATAACGTCTATGTAAAGTAAGATTTAATGTAGGCTGATGCGACGTCAATCAATCAAGAATTTGACATACGCTCTTGTTGCGTATCCTGGAGTTTTATCCGACATACGTGTTAATACTTTCCTTGAATTTTGCAGTAATGCAAAACATTTCTACTAAGGCTGGAACCTGATTTCTGAGGGGATGATTAGCAATTGTTTCAGAGCTTACTAATGATAAAAGTTCTAGGTTTCCCTGAAGTTTGAAATTCGTTTATTCATATTACTAAACAACTTTTCTCTTCTCGTACTTTCGAAAGGCATATTTTACTAGCAACAATTAATTTTCTATCATGTTTCCAAAACCAACAGACTATATACTGGTTATTCAATTTGTTGTATCCATTAGTTACACTATTGTGGATCTCATCAACTCTCCTTTTGTGCTAGTACCAGACCTGAACATCGACACTGGTTTGGTGCAAACGTTTTGAAGTGTGGGTATCCATATCCAGAATCAAGCGCAAATTACACTACAAATCAATTGCTCCCCATTTTTTTTTTGACAACGCGGAACCAGTTGCTTATTCTAAGCGGAAAATTTGTGCGCTTACTACCGAAAAGGGACGAAATGATCCCCCACAGAATTGTATGGCGATAATAGATCAAGGAAAAAAAAAAGGAAATAAGCGATCCAATTTGGGGACGCGATAAGAACATCCATCCCGCCACACATATATAAAAGTGATGAATAATTCCCTCCCAACAAACATTCTACAAACTTTTATTATCCAGACATTACTTCAATCATGACAAATCCAATTGACTCATTAGTTATTAAAAAAGGTAGATTAATAGATACCATTCACGAAACGGCCAAATGGGGCGCAAAGGGAGTTTGGGGTCCAGGTCCAACTGAAACTGGTGTTTGCAGATTAGCATTATCTGATTTAGATAAAGAAGTTAGGGATTGGTTTGTTCAAGAAACAAAAGCATTGGGGTGTGAAGTGAAAATAGACGAGATGGGAAATATCTTTGCCATATACCCAGGAAAGAACCCAGGAGCACCAACTGGAATTGGATCACATTTAGATACACAACCAAATGGTGGCAGATACGATGGTATTTTGGGTGTGTTGCTGGGATTAGAAGTTTTGAGAACTTTGAAAGAAAACAATTATGTTCCTAATTATCCTATTGCAGCGATCGATTGGACCAATGAAGAAGGTGCTAGATTTCCTACCAGTATGGTATCTTCTGGTGTGTGGGCAGGAAAAATTCCTTTAAAAGATGCATTGAATCTCAAGTCCTTGGATGATACACCTGTATCTATTGGAGAAGAGTTGAAACGAATTGGGTACAATGGTGATGTCAAGGCATCATATTTGGAAAACCCATTGGCATGTCATTTCGAACTACACATTGAACAAGGGCCAGTGTTGGAAAATGAAAAAAAGAAAATTGGTGTTGTAACTGGTGGTCAAGCTTTCCAATGGAATTTGGTGACTGTACGTGGTAAATCTTCTCATGCTGGTACTACCCCAATGAATACTAGATCAGATGCTATTATGATAGCTTCCAAGATTATCTTAATGGCTATTGAAACTGCTTCTCAAAAGGGAGGATTGGCAACTGTTGGTACTCTTGAATTGGAACCAAGGTCAGTCAATGTCATTCCTAATATTGCTAAGTTTTCGTTGGATGTTAGACACGTGAATGATGAAGATTTGGCAATTATCATGAAAGAAATTAAAGAGAAGGCACTGGAAATTGCCCATGTCAATATAAATTCATCATTTGCAAAACCATTGACTGTTGAATTTGAAAATTTGATTGATTCACCAGCAGTGAAATTCAATGCTACTAACATCGATACCGTGAAAAAATCTGCATTGGAATTATTTGATGAAAGTGAAATTAGAGAAATTGTTAGTGGTGCTGGTCATGATTCTTGCTTTACTAGTGCCAGAGTACCCACTTCTATGATTTTTATTCCTTCAAGAGACGGTGTTTCTCATACACCAGAAGAGTATTCTTCACCCGAAGAAGTGGATAACGGCTATCGGGTATTATTAAGAACCGTTTTAAATTATGACCAATTGAGGACCAATTGATGCGAAAAAATTTTTTCGATCGACATTTAATTTTTCTCAATGTGGTGTTAAGGCTCGTGTGTATTTTCCTAGTTAGTATGTAGAGGGTCCCAAGAGAGTAACAATCGTATGCATATGATATTTCCCCCGTAGTATGTAAATCAAGATTCTCCAATCTCATTGGCTAGATCTGTTTCGAAAAATGCAAAACATTAGGACATTCATTGTTCGTATTTTCAAAATTTCAAGGTACGTTCGATTTTTTTCTCGTTCCACTTCAGCCTCTCCTAAGCCACCTCTTTAGCCACTTCAGAAGGTATATTACCAAAACAAGAATTTATTAGGTAGCAGAGGAGAAGCTTTTAGGATTCTTGCATCAATTACAAACTTCCATCACACTCATCAATTCGAACTTTTTACTACTTTAGTTGTTATTTCATTTCTCGGAACTCGGAAAGATTTAACAATTTGGTCTCCGGCAACATTGATTTTTATACTTCAATTCTCAGATAATTTGTGGATTAAAGTTACAATCATTAGGGAGGGACTTATTCCGAGATTCGTTAGAGCGTCCAACAACAACGTATTCTTGAGGCTTTACCAAAGCTTAGCTTTCTACAACGCAACAACTCTATTCAGCTTGAAGCCTCAACGAAACATACATCGTAACTATCTCGTATAGGTAGTTGTCAATGTATACTGTATCATTTATATTTACTAAGTCTGTATTACTTTCATCTCTTTAGAGCCATTGGTTTGCCTCCACCTCATTCGCTTCACTTTGCTGCGAAGGATGCAAAAAATATTTCTGCTTCCAGAAATATAATAATTGCCATTTTCGGTAAACAAAAAAAAAAAAATTTAATAGCTTGTTCCTGCACACAATGGTGTTGCGAACCGAAAATGCCAAGTATATATTCACCCATATATTTCGCAACAATTTTTAAGTTTTAAGTTTTTAGGTTTTATAGCTTCGTTTCTTTTTATCATCAACAATCCAATCCAAAACAAATTATGAAGTTATTATTCACTTACTTGTCCTTTTTACTAGTTGCTTTCACAGTTGCACAAAGATTCAACATTGACCTCGTTAGTTCTGAAATTGCAGCTAGAGAAATTACTGTTTCTACATCAGAAGAAGTCGAAGTTGCAAATTACCTTAAACAATTAGTTGAAGCATCTGGTCTTACTGTTACAAATTTGACTAAAAGAGCTACCACATCATCATCTTCTGTTTCATCATCTGCTTCTTCAACATCATCTTCTTCTGATTCTAATGTATCTGGTGACGCTGCTTTAACTGCTGCTTTTACTAGTCTTAATCAATCCGGTGTTGGTGTGGAAATTGTTCATGAATTTTTATGTAACTCACAAACCCAATCAACTGCTATCAGTCTTATTGATGATTATGTTAAAGACACTGGTTTGACTGAAATTTGTACTTCTGTCAATGATTCTGGTTTGGCTGTTTCCATTGTTATGAGATTCTTCATTAACTATTCCTTAATTCCTGGTTTGTGGAAAGTTGTTGTTGCTTTGTGGGACAATGGTTCTATCAGTACAAGAGACATCTTAAGCAACCTCAGTGGTACCCTCAGCAGTATTTTCAGTAGTACTGAAGATTCTATTATCTATTCAACTATTAGTTTGATTAATGCTGCCACCGGTTTAACCCAGGTTTGTGCTTCTTTGAACCAATCCGGATTAGCAGTATCCATTGTCGATGACTTGTTCACCACCTCAGATGGTCAAACTTTCCTTGTGAATCAAATCACTTCCTTGGTTAGTGAAAGTATTATTACTACTGGTACCTTACTTGATGCTTTGAAAGATTCTGGTATTGTCACTGACACTGCCAAAACAATCGCTAGTAGTTCTACCGACAGAAAACTTATCTTTATTTGGGCTGTTAAAACCTTGGTCTCTTATGTCAAAGACATTTTCTAAAACCCCTTCTTGTTCATTTGTTTTTATTTAATTCCTTTTTATTTCAGATTATATTTCATTTCTTATACTTTCCGTTATTAAGTATAGCATTAGATAGTTAATTAAAATATACACATATCCGTCATTTCTTTAACAAGTATACAACAAAAGTAATTTAAGAAGCACTTTTGGTTTGTTAGTATAAAGTTTTATATTTAGCATTAATAATGGTGATTCAATTACATCGACACGGTTCGTACTTTTGAGACAAGTATTTTGGCAAAAGAGAAAATGATGGCTAAAGAAAGTGTCAACTCTCAAGAACCTTTTTTGTGACATATATGCAGACCGTATTTTATGTAGACGGATTAATATTTCTTTAATCAATGTGCATATCTCCCTTGATCATGTTAGTTTTGCAGCATGTGACTTGGTGAGTTCCTTCCTCATATACCAAGAAGTTTCGCATTGCTATGTCAGAGATCAATATCGTTATATCAGAGTCGTAAGACCTTTGTCATAGAGTTGTATTGAGGAACGAGGTGGTTGCCTTGGGCTTGGGGCGTTTTAGCTATGTTGTGTGGAAAAAGTTGGTGCAAGTTTATTCGCACATAGGGAAGAAAAAAGAATGTTGTCGTTTTACTTTTGGTATTACTTTGCTCTTAACGATGGAGATCAATTACCACTTTTGTAACGGACAAGTGGACTACAGCTACGGTTAGAGATACATGTGCTACGAGGAACTACTCTTGGGATACCAATTCGGAAAAGGTTAGAAGGTGGAATTTCTGGTATTAGTGTGTTGATTGTATAATTACTACTTTTGACTTAAAACACAAAAATCAAGGGGTTATAATCCTTGGCATAAAAATTTATCAATTTCGTCTCGAATAATATTTTTTTTTATACTTTTCAATTCTCACATAAATTTGTTAATTTGTTAATTAAAGTTACAATAATGGGGGGAGGCTTGATTCAGATTCGTTCAAGAGTCCAACAACAACACATTCCTGAGGCTTTACCAAAGCCTCACTTTCTACAATGCAACAACCAGATCCAACTCGAACCACCTATAAAAAATACATCGTAACGTTCTCGTATTGCTGGCTGTCAATGCATACTGTGACATATAGATTTACTAAGTTTGTATTAATTTCCTCTCTGTGCAGAAATTGCCCATCTCCTCACCTCATTTTCTTCACTTTGCTAAGGATGCAAAAACAAATTTCTGCTTCCAGAAATATAAAAATTGCCATTTTCGGTAAACAAATAAAGTCGGTCCTGCACACAATATTGTTGCGTTTCGTAAACTTCAAGTATATATTCACCTATATATTTGGCAACAATTTTCTTTGGTTTTACTTTCTTCATTTCTTTTTTTATTTCCATCAATCCAAAATAAAAATGAAGTTGTTATTCACTTACTTGTCCTTCTTACTCGTGGCTTTTACTTTAGCTCAAAGTTTCAACATTGAAATCTCTAGTTCTGACCTTGCAGTTAGAGAAGATACTAGTGGTGCTACATCAGAAGAAATCGAAGTTGATGATTACCTTAAACAATTAGTGGCCGCATCCGGTCTTAGTAGTACAAATTTGACTAAAAGAGGTCCTACCGATGGTAGCCCTGCTTTGACTGCTGCTTTCACTAGTCTTAATCAATCAGGTGTTGGTGTACAACTTGTCCATGCATTCTTAACTAACTCAGCTACCCAACCAAGTGCTATCAGTCTTGTTGATTCATATGTTAAACAAACCGGTTTAACCAAGCTTTTAACCTCTGTCAATGATTCTGGTTTGGCTGTTTCCATTGTTATGAGATTCTTCATTAACTATTCCTTAGTTCCTGGCTTATGGAAAGTTATTGTTGCCTTGTGGGACAATGGTGCTATTTCTTTTGGTAAAAGAAGTATCTTTGATATAATCGGAAATATCTTCAACAGTGTCCAACAATCTATTGTCAATTCAGTCATTAGTTTGATTAATGCAACTACCGACTTGACCCAGATCTGTGCTTCTTTGAACAAATCCGGATTAGCAGTATCCATTGTCGATGACTTGTTCACTACCTCCGATGGTCAATCATTCCTTGTGAAACAAGTCACTGATTTGATCAACAAAAGTATCCTTACATTTGGTACCTTATTCGATGCTTTAAAGGCTTCTAATATTGTTACTGACACCGTCAGTGCAATCATTAGTAACTCTACCTACAGAAAAATCATCTTTATTTGGGCCGTTAAAAGCTTGGTCGCTTATATCAAATACCTTTTCTAATCCCCCACCTCCCTTTTGTTTGTTTTTATTTAATTCTGTTTTATTTCAAGTTATATTTCATTTCTTATACTTTCCGTTGCTAAGTATAGCATTCGATAGTTAATCAAAATACATATCCGTCGTTTCTTTAACAAGTATACAACAAAAGTATTTTTAGAAACACTTTTGTTATTGTTGGTATAAAGCCTTGTAGTTAGCATTAGTAATGGTGATCCAAGTACAACGATGCAATTCGTAATTTTTAGACAATTGTTATGGCAACTGAGCAGAGCTGACTAAACAAATCGTAAACACTCGAGAACCCTTTTTGTGATATATATGCAAGACCCGTATTTGATGCAAAGGGATTAAAATTCTTTTAACAAATGTGCATATTTCCCTTGATCACGTTATTCTTGCATTATCAGGGTTAGCCCTAAATTTTTTATGAGACACCAGAGTAAGGATGAAGAAGAAAGTGAATGGTATTAGAAAAGAAGGTGAGTATGGGGAATGCAGGGTTTAAGATGTCTCGAGTGGTAAGGTGGCTTGTATTTAGAGACAGCACAGTGTTACACATTCTCAACCCCTTTTTTTATTTGGAGTAAGAGATGACGAAATAGCACGATGATTAAGCCACTTCGACTAAATTAACCCACTACAACCAGCTTTACGTATTCTCTTTTTGTCTTGATTTCGTTCAAATGTTCAACGAAATTTAATGAACTCTATCCATGCGATTTCGTTTTTTTCGAAAAAGTACGAAGTAGTTGATATTCCAACTACTTCTAAACCGTATATGTTTCAGCCTAAAGCCATTTATGACTTACAATCATCTCTTTATACAGTGAACAATAAAAATTATAGGATCTATCGGTATCTTCACCGTGGCAGAACAATAGGGTTAATTAGATGCATGAGATAACTAATTTTTTTTTTCGACACTCATTCCAGGTCGCGCCATTTGGTGACTCCCTTTCGCACTAAACTACCGCGAATGTTTTTTTTTTCCTCCCTCCTTAAAGATGCACTCTTACGCCAACTAGTTACTCTTTTTTGCAAAACTTTTTTTCGTCGCTTTCAAACATTGATAAACATCCAAACTCAGGGGGTGTTGAAGATGAAAAGAAACGTGTCTCCTATTGTAAAATCAATTCTGATATATATAATTGCTATAGGAAACATCTAAACTATTTGGCATCCCGCTCCTTGATTGGGCTAACTACTTCCACTTCCACATCTGCCGTAGTTTTAAAAATAACTTGATCTAAACAAAAAAAAAAGCCTTGTTTTTTTGAGATCAGAACAACATTCCCACCCCACCTTTCAAAAGATAGTGTCCCTCTCCTTCGTTTTTCTTTACGATTAGATAATTTAACGCATTAACTAGGGAAATGAGCGATTTTTGTGTGGGCGATGACCGACATTACATTTTTCCGATCTAGAACTATTTTTTTTTTCCCACTAAAATTGCAGCAATTCATTGTTTTGCACCTCCTTCCCTACGTAGTAAAATTGATCATATGAAACAGAAATTCTTGTATAAAAAGAACCAAAATTTTCGCCGAATAACAAGATCCATTCTTTTTTATTACTTCTTTGAAACCGTTACCATCCCTGTATACCCCTTAACATTCGTTTGAAAATGCATTTCATTCTTTTACTTTCGTTGATAGCGCATGTGCTTTCCATACCCACACAATTGTCAAAACGTGCCTCATTCGACACTACCACAGCCTTCAATTCAGCCGTTAATGCAACTTGGTCAGTTTTTTGGGACGATCAGAAGCAAGCTTTTAACGGAAACGATCCTTCTTGTGGATCGGATTTTAGCTATTCAGTCGTCTGGAATGTTGCTGTTGCTGGAAAGGCTATCACTGATTCTGGCGATGTTTCAAAAACCGTTGCTGTCATTGAAAATTTATACAAGTATCAAAATTCCGAAGGATGGTTTGCCAGCACACCTGGTTCATCTGAAAGTTATGTCGATGATAATTGTCAAGTATTATGGGTATTTTTAGAGGCTTACAAGTTGACTAACAATAATACACACCTCACTACTGCAGTTAGTTTGATGCACTTAATTCAAACCCAATGGTCCAGTGTTGGCGGTGTTAGTTGGAAAGTTGATGGTGAGTACGTTGCATCTATTTCAACCGTTGAGGCAGCATTAAGTGCAGCCAAAGTATACCAATACAATAAAGACACCACGCTCTTAACATTCGCTGACAGTTGTTTAACATGGTTGGACGAACATTTAACCGATTCACTGGACGGAGTTTATTACGATGGGCTCGCAAAAGCTACTTGGGTCAAAGACAAAGGAAAATTGACCTATACTGTTGGTGTTGCAATGTCAACTTATTCTTATTTGTATAAGTATTCCAATAACAAGAGTTATCTAGACGCTGCCGTTAAAAAAGGAAATGCAGCATTAAAAGCAAGCTGTTTTTTGACAAATGGACACTGGAATAATGCATTAAAGTATGTTCATTTGTTATTCGCTGGGTTTGCTGATGTTATAACGATATGTGGACAAACAGACTTTGCCTCGAGTGTTGTTGACGAAGGTGCTTTTGTTTACCAATACGATCAAATTGAAGGCGATGATGGCAACTATCTTGATTATACAGCTTCAAATGACTTGTACGATCGATACGTGAGTGCCACCGGAGATTCAAGTGGTAGTACTCCTTCGAGTGATAGTAACACTTGTGATGGTAAGATACAAAGATCCTTGTTAGATGACGCTTCTGCTGCACAAATATTTTACGAAATAAGTAGATTTTATTAGATATTTATAAATAAACAATTAAAGAGCAAGAAAAATGTAATAAAATTTTCTTTTTAAATTATTGGGCGAGTTTCAGCCGGTTATTTGCAACAATATCTCAACGAAGTGAGCTAGAGCCATTCACGTGCTCGCAAAAGTGGCATAGCGACAACTAAAAAAAATATCTGAACCCTTGATGTCCAAAATCTCATTCTTGCAACACACAACACCCAACAGCATACCAATGACCCACAAGAAACAAGAAAGGAAAAAGACCAGAGTAATTCAACTGGAAAAGATAAACGATCCCACTTATGAACTTCACCGCACGCTATATAATTTCATCTCGTCCAAAGAATTCAACACTTGTTACCCCATAATCGTCTTCCGGTGTGCTGTATTGTTAACAATGGTTGAAGTATCAGAACAATTGAGGCTACGCAATGACAAGAATGTTGGTGTGCCCATGCGTGTTATTCTAACATTGGCAAAGCAGAAGATTGCTGATTGGGAAAATAGAGGTAAAAAGGAAATGCAACAGCTATAGGATGGTTATAGGCATTAAATATATATACAAGAGTATTTCTTTTAATTACATGAGTTTTTGATACGACAAGAGTTTACCTTCAATATTGAATATAGTCAACATTTGCATCACTGAGTTTTTCAAATTCTCTGGCATCACGTTATTGGCCACATACTCATCCAAGAATGGCAACACCCACAACACTCTTCCTAAATCATTCGCCTTGATACAGGCATCCACCATGATCAGAAACAACTCTGGTGTGAAAATTGATCCTTCCACTAACTGCTGCTGTTGTTGATCCACATAATTCAACTGAATTCGCTGTGGGTCGCTTGAGTAGAGTACAATTTTGTCATACAATAGATCAACGTATTCAAACAACTCCAAATTGATTGCTGATTTCATTATCAGGTATAAGCAGTCACGAGAAATGTGCATGTCTTTCTTTGAACCAAGCTCGATGCCAGGACATACGGCAGGCAATTTGAATTTAGCTTTAGATAGAAGTGGACTCTTGATCGCCATAACTTCCCCTGCCAATTTGTCAAGTTTCAAAAACGATAATAGTTCAATGAACATCCGTTTATCCCTTCTTACTTCTTGGTATTGACATAATGACGATAGGATTTCCGGGTACTGTTCCACCAAGTGTGTGAAATGATCTGCCATTAATGATGCAGTTAATTGTTCTTGTTGATTATCTGGAGTTCCTAGCACCGTTGGCCCATGTTTGTATCTAAATAATGAGAGGTAGATGATTTGCTGGTAGTTGTATAATTTTAGTTCTCCGAGTTTCAAAAGCAAGTAGTGCCATATTTCTGCAGTGGGGATATATTTGGAGCTAGTCAATAGATCCTTCACAATATCGATACCTAGTTGTGTATGGTCCCTTGAAAGCTTATACTTTTCCATTGACTTTTCAAATTTCTCAATATATTCACTAGAGTCTCTGTGAATCAGATCAAACCTCAAAAATTGTGTCCCATCAATCTCCTTTACAATATCTGATTCTGTATAATTTAGAAACTGCGAAGATTTGATATTGTAAAACCGGAATCTGTACTCTTCAAGTGATTCAAACCAGGATGACAGTTTAATATCTTCCAAATAGGGTTGTATTCGATTATCCTCTAGTTTCCCCAAAGTAGACTCAATAGTCATTGATTCCACAAGGGAATGACACACCAACATGATGGTATTTCTCACCTCAATGTCGTTATAAGTTAACCTACCAAGAACTCCCTGTAACTTCTCATAATCATTTATCGGTAGTGGTACTTCCTTTTCAAACAATGCATCTATATTACTTTCGTTTTCCAATATCTTTACAACGTTGGTCCTATGCTCTTGGAACTGTTTGGCGAGTTTGATGTTATTTTCAAAATCTTGCACCCGTCGCTCGTTTCTTTTCATGGCATTTGCCATTGCTCGATCATGCAGAGAAGATGTTTTCTGAACTGTAGATGAATAGCGCTGTGAGGTATGTATTGGGTTGGGAAGGGCCCATATCCTATATCGACTCCTGGTGATCATCGTGTCATTGCCGTGGGGATAGTCATCAATAGAACGCGGAATTTTTCTCGCACCACTCATTTGTTAGCACAAGTGTTTGCAATCAGATCTTTCAGATACATTCTATTGAAAATGATGGAAAACCAAATTTGTGTTGTTTTAGACTTTGATTTTTCTAAGACAATTGACAATACTACTTATATATTGCAGACGTTCAATCATGTGAATATCCTAGATGTTGGTAGATTGTAGTATAATCCTGACGCGTGCACACGACTACATGATAAGTTTGGGGGGAAAAAGTTTTGTCGATCAAATGAAAAATTTGGTTGTGGTGGTCGAAAATAATTTTCCTAATCAGTTATTACCAAATCACAAATGAAGTTTTCTACCATTCTTACTGCATTAGCTGCTACAATCGCCACTGTAGCTGGATACGAAACCAGTGGTGACAAACACACCGTGGATATTTTCATTGACTACCTGATTAAAGAAACCCCAGAAGTGTCAAAGAATGACGTGGCTAACTGGGTCAACGGGGACTCTGTCACCATCCAATATCTTGTCAACAACAACGAAGAGACAGAAGTTACTGTTATTGGAGTCACTGGACAATTCAAAAACCCAGTCAATAATGAAATTGTTACGAATTTGACCACTGGTAAAGTCGGCCCAATTACTGTGGCACCTGGTGAATCAATCAAATTTGATCAATTGATTAATGTGGACTTGATTCCAGCAAACTACGAATTGATCCCTCATGTGTTTGTAGCTCATGATAGTTTGGTCAAAGTTATTCCATGTCGTGGTCAATTGGCTACTATTGTTGATGCTGCTGTATCCTTCTTCGACCCAAGATTGATTCTTTTGGAATTAGTATTGTTGGCTACATTTGCTGGATTGGCATACGCAGCATACGAAATTTGGGGCAAACAGTATATTAAAGGTACTGCTCCTGTTAAGGCTAAGAAACAAGCTGCTAAAGCCTCGAGTCCTTCTGTTGATGCCACATCTGGTACTACCACTGCTGCTG
>JAKTVG010000068.1:0-13241 GCA_030557085.1 Candida gigantensis
ATGCTGGAATTGGTGGTGGTGGTGGTGGTGGTGCTGCTGCTGCTGCTGCTGCAGTCCCTGTTGCATTTGCTATGGGCAGCGCGGCTGCAACATTTGAAGTTTTAAGAAAATCTGGTAAAACAGGCGCAACGGGTACTGCTACTGGTGTTGGCAAACCGACTTGATCAATACTACTCATGAATGATGGCAATGGTTGAGGGGAAACAGGTACTGCATTGTGATTGACAGTATTTTTATCTATATTTGTTGTAAAACCTGTGGTGGATAAATTTAATGGCAAACTCTCTGCAACAGTACCATGGTGTTTATCTGCATTATTATGCAACAATATTTTATTGGTAGTGTGGCTGTACAATCCTGGTGGTGTTGATGGTCTTTTAGTGGGACTCTTAGAACCACTATCATTTAAGTTACCAACAGTTCCTCTTCCAATTAGTACTTCCAATTCATCAGAAATGTTGGCACGCAGTACTTTTGTTTCAACATCAATCACTGGTGGAGTGCGAGACTGCTGATGAATTTCCTTTTCCAACCTTTTGATCTGCGATTGGAACATTGACATTTGACGCTCTTGACTTTTGATTTTCTTACTTTGACTATGATTTTCAGATTTCAATTGTTTAATGACTTGCACTTTGTCTGCTTCTACTTCCTTCTCAAGTAGTAATTTTTCTTCTTTCATCTGTTCCAATTCTCTAGATAACAAATGCGATTCTTCAATTGCTCTGCGTGCCATATCTTCACTCGCCAATCTATCCATCAACTTCTGTATAGTAATGTTCAAAACTGTTTCAGAATCTGAACCTATAATTCGTGATTCATTGGTGACATGTTGTAACATCGAGTCCACTAGTACTAGCATTTTGTGTACATCATCATTTGACCTATTTCCTTGTTTCAATTTCATCAACTTTTGCAAAACACTTTTCATTGCTGTATCGGGTTCAAGATCTTCTGCCTCTTTCAATTTCGTCATAAAACTCTTTTCTTCAACAAAAGATTCCGAATCAAAATCAACACTACTGAACAGGACAAGATGGTCTTCCAAACCGTCATCATCTGCAACATCATCTTCATCATTGTCTTCCTCCACATCATCATCTGATTCTATTTTCTCATGATCAAGTCTGTCGGCAGATAGTAATTTTTCCTTTTCCTTCTCTTCTTCCTCGTCAACCAAAACAGTATCGGAAGCCAGATCAAATACGGGTCCCGGTGTTGATTGATCAATGAAATCGGCAACCTTTAAACGTCTAGATGTAGATAATGGAACACTGGGTAATTGTTTGCTATTCCGTTTCTTTTTCATTTCCACGTATACATGATAATCTTCTTCTGCATACTCTTCGTACTTTTCAATTTCATTATCAATTCTTCTGTCTTGAATTTGCCCAAGTTTTTCAAATATATTTAAAATTCTGGCATTCCCAAAATCTCTCCTAATAGAAATACGCCGCTTTAATGAATCACACATTTCTACCATGGAATTAATCAAGATCAAAGTAATAGCAGCATAGTTTTTCACATTAGATAATTCACCAGCTTTGTTTTGACTCCAAGAGTTCTTAATGATTGTCTCTTCAAATGCATTTAGCCATGGCTGGAAAATCGAATGGTCCCCAGTTCTATCTTGCAAGTTAGTTAAACCTTCCATTGCACTTTTCCACAAAACTTTGTCTCTGTACAACATCAACATTACCATGACCTCGGTAACCAATATCCTCGTTGTTAATCGTGGTGAAACTAGCAAAAACACTATAGCTTTGATGACATGGATTTTGTCCCTCGCAACTTGATCTTTCCTTTCTAAATTAATGTGCTTCAAACATTTGACAATAAGATATTCTTTGTCAAATTCGTCATTAGATTTGATGCTTTTTTTGTTTATCTTTGACAAAACAACCGAAAGAGCAGTTTCTCCTTGGGCATTTGTGAAACCTTGAATCCAGGTGATGTTGGCATGTTTGATAATATTGTTTTCTATTAACTTTCTTTCCAACTTTTTGCAATCCCTAACTGATAATTTATTGGCCATAATTCTGGATACAAACCATTCAGGGCTTCCAACTTTGAATTTCAATTTCTTGTTAACTAAACCCAACAAACTTTCACTCTCTGATGCACCTGCTCCAGCAGAAACACTTGATTCTATGGAATGTTTGGTTGTATCTGGGTCATCTGGTAATAATTTGGTAACAGTGACTGTCCTGTTGGTGTCTATGGATGATAAATCGTTAGGACTCTCATCAAGAGGTGAATCTTCATTGGATGTTATTCGTAATGATTTCAATTTCGGCTTGGCTGCACGTTCATCGTTGTTGCGGGACATCATTAAAAACTCTCGTTCTCGGTATTTATCTCTGTTGGCAAATAGTTTCTCTGTGGCTTGTCTCGATAAAGTTTTTAGGTCAAAATGATGATTGGTTTCATGTTCTCTTAATAATAGTTCCCACTTTCTCTCCACTGGCTGCTTTTTTAGTGAAACAATGGCTTCTTCTGGGAAAACTCGTATGGAAAGTAATTTTGCAAACAACTGGTCGACAATCTCTTCTGGTGGTATATGAGTTTTGAAATTGGATGCAGTTGTAAATGAATCCACTCGTTGTTTGCTTTTGAAATTTGTGTTGACATGCAATTTAGGAGAACTTCCTCTTCTATCATTCAATGAACTATCTGAATTTTTCCTATAGTTTTCTGGATAGGCCAAATCGTCAGTGGACAATCCATAACCTGCAAGACTCAACCCCAATGAGTTCAAATCACTTGATTTTGGGTCCAAAGATGAAAAACTATCAGAACTTCCAGTTTCTTTCAAATAGACATGGTTGGGTGGTTTTGCTATGGGGGAACTAGCCAGTACTGGTGATATTTCTTGTTCATTGCGTGTGTTGTTGTTCTCCACTATTTGGTTGAAGTTGAGTAAAGATTTAGATCGTTGCAATCTTTTCATTCCTTTGGCAAAGACACTCTGTCGTTTCTTACTTGAGTCAGAAGGTAGATCAGACATAAATGAAGTGTATGATATATGTAGTTGAACAGAAAATGGGAAATGAAAATTAAAAAAAAATGGTGGTGGTGTTTCTGGAAGTGTTTCAACAAGGAAACTAAAGAGTTTGTTGTGTTGTAGATCTGGTTTCAACGTCTGGTATGTGTTAGTTAGTGAGTGCGGGATTGACTACGGCACGTGACCTGGTGTGTGTGCAGACCAATTTTCTCAGAAAGCGGAATCAGGAAAAAAAAACAACAACAAACAATAATACAGGGACCTCGCAAAATATTTATAGTCGCGTCTTGCTTAATACCACTTTCATCTTCATCAACAATCATGTTAGGAATACCCTCAAAAGAAATGCAACAAACGTTTCACGACTTTTTTTAAGAGATCAGGGTGTATTTTTCGTGTTTATGAAGGACAAGAGGAGTGCGATCCAGCCCAATTCGATGATACAGACCATCTGGATATCCTAAGCAACGCGTGTACATCTCAGATGGCACTTATTCGGAAGATAACAGTTTGCTTACACCCCCAGCTGCCGACACTACCGAAGATTCAGCCAACACTATGGGGAACCTATTTCCAGTCATGGTTTGAAACGTAACTACCCCGAAGAAACGCCACCAACAAAATTGCCAAAGAGTTAACAGGCGATTCCTTTTAGTGAAGAGGAATGTGTGATTACTACCAGTGAAGAGCAATAGACAGCTATTGATTTGGTTGGTTGTGAGTATGGGAATTGGTATTGGAATCCATCAACATCCCCATATGATTTTTTTGGGTTATAGAGAGTCCCATTACAAAGCCAAAACATAATTCAATGATTAGAGTGATACATACATAACTTTAAAAAAACAAGGAGCAATTGAAGCAAAATTGGGAATTGCTCATTAAAGTTTGAGTTAGAAATTAGTTTATTCGCGAATAAAGAGAACATGAACTTAGAAAGTAATGCACAACTTTGGATGTTACCAAAATAAGATGCTGTAAGTTATTGTCCCTGTTATTCTGAGTAGTGAGACAATTACGGGCTGGAGAAAAGGCTGTTGTATAAAGTCAATTAAACATATAAGTAATTGTAGCATTGTATATTTATGTTATATTGAATACCCTAGAAATACTATGGTGGCAGTCGACACCACCAGGTTTTTGTACTCAAACTTCACTGTAGATGACGACTCTAAAATAATGAAAGGTTTAAAAGTTTTAAAACACTTCTAAGTTAATTAACTAGTTGTAGAATGGATTGTCCAAATTATGTAGGTAGCAAGTTTTAGTTGGATTTGGGTGCGAAAAAGAGAATAATATCATACAAAACAGCACACAAGTAAATCTATTGCCTGGGCAATCTAAACAAAAACCAAAAACAAGAGTTTCTGTAACCCCGAGAAGTTATCCAGGTCGGGTTTAAACATTTCTAGTAGAATTTATTGCACTTTGGAGAATACTAAAATCTCGGTTTTCGTAAATTTATCCACCCGTATAACTAGTAGTTGGAAATTTCGGCGCGGGTTACTATTTTTTTTGTTAGTATCGAAGCGGATCAAAATTATCGAAGCAGGTTTTCGAAGCAGGTTTTAAAAATAAAATAGCACACCCAATATTGCTTCTATAGTTAATTTGAATATATATTCTTAATCTAGATAATTTGCTCTATCTAATGATATAGGTTTGAGCTGTATAGAATCAATTTTCGAGATGGTCAATTTTTCGAAGCAGAAAATCAACCTCGAAAACTTACGTAATCGGATTCACTATATGCAGGAATACTGCATATAAATCCTACACCAGTTAGTATAAATACATGTATAAAGGTGTTGGAAAATGGAAATTAATTTTAAAAAATTAAATTGTAATTTATTGGTACTAATGGATAGAGATAAACTTCAGTATTATTGAAAAGTTAATAAGAATTTGGGGAAATGAGTATTGAGTATTTTATTAGCATATCAAATTTTTGAAAAAATCGTACACCTTTTTGTATTAACTCCACTGTAGAGGTGTTGGATAATGGTCACATATTTTTAAAAATTAAATTGGAAGTTATTGATAAGAATGAATAGAGATCGATTCCAGTATCATTGGAAACTTAATTAAAAGATATGAAAATAATTGTAGGATATTTTATTGGAATGTCAGATTTTGAATAAAATCCTACACCTTTTTGTATTAACTCCACTGTAGAGGTGTTGGAAAATGTAAAAGTAGTGAAGAACCGAGACATGAGTTTACAGTTTTGGTTTTTCTTCCTTTCCGGTACTTAAGAGAGATGGCTTGCTAGTGGAGAATTTTTTTTTATTTTAATATATAATATATACTCATCTTTTTCTTTTACTATACAACTAAACATAGTCAAGTAAATCCATATAATTATCAATTTCCCAGCATTGGTGAGATCCCTCTTGCAAGTTTGGTTCAAGAGTTAGCTCAACCTTCTTATGAATCAAATTCTCAAGCAATACATTGAATCTATCAACCGGTGGTGTTGTCAGTTCCCTTTTGTATTTGAAAAGAATTTCCCTGATTCCATTTGCTGTTAACTTGACTTGATGAATATCACCTAAATGTTCAACACTAATGATCAAGTCTCTAATTGTTCTTTTTCCAGTAGTGCCGCCAAAACTGGTAAGTTTTTCAATTCTGGTTTCTGAAAATCCAGTGATTGCAACTGTTGCACTTGTTCTTTCGGATCCCTTGTTTAATTTCAATGAAGGACGGCCGGTGGAGGTAAATAATTCCAAGTCATCATCTTCAGAAGAATCTAAAATATTTGGTGTCGAGTTTCCCAACAAGTCGTCATCATCGTATCCCGGTTCATTGGAAGTTGATTGTGGTATTTGTTGGATATCAGAAAAGTATAAATCTATGTCTTTTTGATTTAATCTTACTCCAGTGATAAGAGTAGTTTCTGTGTCGATTTCTTGAACACTTTCCTCGTCACTACTACTAATGTTGTCATATTGGTGGTTGTCGAAGTTGTCGTCATATGAAGCATCAACTAATGTACGGTTTGTATCATCGGCACTTTGGACAATTGAACTTTCAAAGGTTTGTTTGTTTGAGTTATATTCTGCTTGTTCTTCTAAAGATGTATTTTCTTTGGCACTTTGGACAATTGAACTTTCAAAGGTTTGTTTGTTTGAATTACATTCTGCTTGTTCTTCTAAAGATGTATTTTCTTTGGCACTTTGGACAATTGAACTTTCAAAGGTTTGTTTGTTTGAATTACATTCTGCTTGTTCTTCTAAAGATGTATTTTCTTTGGCACTTTGTTGTTGTGGTTGTACCGATGGATTGTTTGGATTAGGAGGCCTAGGACGACGACGAGATGGGTCTCGTGGTTCCCTTGGGATCTTTACGATTTCAGCTACTCTTGTCATAATCGTCATGGTCTATTTGATGTTTTCAAGATGGGTTCTATAATGTGTATTTTTTCTTTTTCTTTGTTGATGTTTCAAGGAAGGATTTTTCGTAATTATTTAGAGCAATGCAATAATTTTTAAGTTTTCACGCGTTTGTTTTGGTTTAACAACAACAAACATATTTTATAAAAAATAAAAATAAACAACAACCACTAGTTGTTTTTCTTCTTCTACATCAATTACCAAATCATGGACCACATAGATATTAATGCGTTCGACGACGATTGCGACGATTCAGATTATGATACAGATGATGATTTACTTTGTTTCCTTGATTTAGAGGAGCGGGTGATTTATGCTGACCCTGGTGAAGAAAATAGCGAATTGCCTCAACCTCCTGCTGATGATGAACCTGCACTGCCACCACCAGTTCCCCCAGAAACTCCCCCCCCTGCTCAACCTCCTTCTGATGATGAAACAGGTTCTCAACAACATGCCCCAGAAACCACTCCTCCTACTCAAACAGAACCACCTCCTGAAGATGAAACAGCTCCCGATTTATTGTACCATCTTCCTGTTAGCAAACAATTCTTCAGAGCTGGGAACCACACCATCTACTGTCACGGCTTTATTATTGAGGAAAAACTGACAGGCAATCGTATCATCAATCCAAGTGCAAACTATAGAAGCCGATCCAAACGAGCAATGGCCGTAATACTCAGAGAAGTTGATGAAGAAAATATTATTCAATTTGGTGAAGAAGATATAAAAACTGAGGTAGCGGACTTATTTAAGATTGTTCGCCCTAGTAATTTTAAAATTGGCGGAGTTGATTGTATTGGAACTGAAGTTTTTGTACTTGGTACTAAAAAAATTAGAGTCTTCTCCAGTAATTTCAATGTCAGTGCATCCAACTACGACATGACACCAACTTTTGGACCAGGTGAAAGACATGAAGAGAATGCTGTATTGGATAAGTTTTTCCCAAATAGTGAGTACGACCTGAGATTCAATAAAGACCCTAGCAGAGATAGATATCGTGAGTTGGGTAAAAATGTTTTCCAATATCTTCTCAAAAAATACATTGATGATTACACATCTGGTATTTACCACTGGGATAGTGTTGCTCACAAGAATAGACAAGATGCATTTGTTCGTAATCTTAAAGAACATACCCAAAGTGATTATGGTGCTATATTTGGTGTTTTATTGTCACTTTTATGGGCTAACCAGGAACATAGAATCTTCACACAACCCGGGTGTGATTTTCCTTGCAACTTAAACAGAGGCGTTGAATTGGTTGCTGATCAAGTGATGCGTTTCTTTCGTTTGGAAACCACTTCTGCAGAGAGAAAGTTGACAAAACTATTGATCAAACCATGGATCCACAATCCAAAAACTGGTCAATTCTATTCTCATAGTTATATTACAAAGAAATTAGATGTCTTGAAATGCGTTATTAAAATTTCCATGAGATTCGAAGGTCAAGGAGATGAGTTTGTTAGATTCTACCAAAATTACAGAGAATACGAATTATACAGCTACATTCTGGTATTGTATAATCGTTTGATGGCTGAGAGCTCACAAAGAGCAGTGTTTCGTGTTAGTTCAATTACCCCAGGTATAGTTTTTGTTGGAGAAGTATGTGTTGATAGACAGTACATTCATACTGTCTATACTCGGGCAATGCAAGAGTACAAGAAGGTATACAAGGAATTGTGCAAAACATTGCAACAGGAGTATCCTATCGATGCTGTTTATCGCCATTATCTTGATCATCACAAAACAGATTCTGATCAACTCAGTTTAATTGGTGGTATTAGTGGTAATGCTTTCCTCACTATTCCAGATGATGCGACTCTTAGATTGAAAACAGATGTAATCCATCTTATTAACACATTAACCAGGATCTTGTTTGTCATTATCTTCATTAGTTCTGCGAACACATTTCGAGGTGCTGAATTAAGTCGAGTTAACATTGCTGCACCCCATATCATTGCTAGAAATGTTATTTACAGACACAACAGAATCTGTATCATGACAACTTACGGTAAGAATTCAAAGTTTCAAACAAGAGAGAGATTTTATAATTTAGAGGTTTCCAAAATTATTGTTAATCATGTTTTGCTGATGAAGCCATTATTGTTAAAGATTATTGGTGATCAGTTAAATGATGATCAGATTCAACTGCACATTAGAAACTTGTTCACCCTTTCTGACAATAGGCAAGCCAACAATGATGATTACTACAGAGTTGTTGCTACAATTACTAATTCCCAGCTTAGAGATGTAATTAGAATGAGGATTTTGAGACAAGCAATTTCATACATGGTTCGTCATCAAATTCGTTTTGGAAACGATGACTATTTTATGCGTATTGTTGAACAGGCACAAGGTCACCATTGGATGACTGCTGATGTGAAGTATGGGCTGTCTTGGGGTTGGCAAGAACACTTGTCTGAATCAAATTCAACAACAATGTTAAGATTTTTTAATGCGTATGCAAGTTTTATGAAAATTAATGGTGAATACTACGAACCAGAATTAGTCTCAACTATTGAAGAACCTAAAATCAAAGAGTATCGTACAGTTCTTGAGTCTCCAGCTGTTTATGATGCCATGACTACATGTGGATTTAAGAAAGATAAAGTGGATCAAGCCTTGGGTGTTTTAGATGTCGCAATATGTAAAACAAGATCCATAGCTATTTTGGCACCAACAGGATATGGGAAAACTTATTTTTTTGAAGTTCCATTTGTAGCTCTTGCCCAGCATCATAAAAAACATGGTGGTATTCGTCATCTTCATGTGTTGTTGCTTCCTTATGTTGTTATCACTCACGAATTTATGCAAAGGTTGAAAAGGAACTTGAAAGTATTGCATGTTGACAATTTGGATCAATTTGAAAGTGGGACAGATGTTATTATTGGTACAGTTGATTCATTAAGATCGGATAATTTTAGACATTTTATTCGTAATATTCCAAGACGATACGGAAAACTGCATCAATTGGGAATGCTTGTGATTGATGAGGCACAGGTCTTGATTGAAGAAAAGTTTCGTAATTTTACAAATTTGGATTACAAATTGACATATTTTTTTCAAAAGATTATTTGTATGGGTGCTACTTTACCACATGACTTTTGTGAACAAATGAAGGATAAATTAGAGTCACCACAATTGAGAAATTTTGTTGTTGAGTTGCCAAATAAGAATGTATTTGTTTGTACAAAGAGAGTAGATTCATTGGAATCCAGAATGAGAGTTTTGTTTATGTACTTAGAGAGATTCACCAAGAACTATCCAAACAATACAATCATGGTTTACTATTGTTCGCTAGCAGCTTTAGCAGAAGAGTATAATGAAGTGAAGAAAATTTATGGTGATCAAGTAGTTTCTGTTTGCAGTGAGACCAGAGATATCCAGAAAGTTCATTCATCATTATCTTCCAAGAAGATCATAATGGCAACGAAAGCAGCATCTGTTGGTATAGATTTGGGACGTATGAAGTGTATTATTTTTATTGAAACTTTAGCTTCTGTTACAGATTGTATCCAAGTTATTGGAAGGTTAAGAGATAAACCACTGTATGTTTGTTTTTTGAGTGTGGATGATCCATTTTTTGATACAAGTGTCAACATTAATGATTGTTTCAAAAAGCAACAGGCATCATTTTATCAAAAAGATCTAGCAGACGAGGATCATTCTAATTGTTGTGATAAAACTTTAATAAATAATCAAGAAGTCGAAGATGTTTATAATGTCATGCATATTGAAGACAATATTGTTGTTCATAAGAGAAGAATGCCAAATCAACAATGGCGACCTGCTGATCAAGATAATAATGATAGGATTGAGATCATGTTTAAAGATGCAAGGAAAATCATCAATAGAATGATTAAGAACTATATTGACTTGAACTTAGATAGATTGGATCAATGGTTTGAAAATGTGAAAATGACATTCCCAGCTCATCCAGTTGTTGATTGTGATGATGGTTGCAATAAATGTTATATGTATTTGGATCGATGTGACGAACATTCATGCAAGTATCGAAAGGTTATGTCTTCCATTTTAGGATTCAAGTATATGATGAAGATATACGATATGAAGAAGATACAACATGTCATTGAACGTGGTCTTGGCAGGGCTGAATTAGACTGGGTTCTCCAAAACAAGCTACTTATTGCGAGAACCCTTGATCAATATCAAAAAAAATTGCAAGATGGCACCATTGGTAATCCTATAAAGTTGAATGTTGCTGACGAAATGATATCAAAGAAATACGCCAGTTTGCTATATGAAATTGATAAATTAAGACCTGATTTCTGGCCAAAGATTAGACTTGGAATTCAATACCCCAGTCTTGTTGTAATGCAGCAATCTGAAACTTATTATCCACATTGGAGAGATTATGCTAAAAGTTTTAATTTTCTGACAAACTCAAATACACAAGAAATATGCCTGGAATGTGGTGCTTCTTTGGATCATGGTGGTTTTAAATGCATTGGTAAAAAGGCAATGCTTTATTTCTTTGTTGTATTTGTTCAAAAAGATTATGAAGAAATTAGGGGGGACATTAAGATATTTGACCACTGGTTGAAGTATATTCTTGAATATGCTGGAAATATGTATTATCATCAAAGGATCTTATGTTGGTATGACATGAATTTGATTCATAGTAGGAAACAAATTGAGACTGTTAATTGAGTGGGATTTTTTTTTTTTTTGTTATTATTATTAGTTGAATGTTTTATTTTTAATTCGTGAAATGTGAGTATTTGTTTGTTTTTAGAGATTATTGTTATATTGAGATTTTATAGTGAATAGTGAATATATTGTTTTAAATTTTGTTGATGTACATGATTCGATGAGATGAGTGGTAAAAAATGGTAAAAAGTGGCTGGTTGTTATCGAAATCTTTTTAATTTTTTCAGGGGGGGGCACACTACTTGAAACAAAAAAATAAGGAAAGTAATTTTCCCATTATTTTATATTTGCTTATCAACGACTACAACAATGAAAGATTCGATATTCAACCACCCTATTTTACAGTGAGATTTATTTTCGCGTGAACATACAAAAATGTGCTCTAAAGCGCGTGGAAATTTCGATAAACGCGGATTGAAAACGCGTGGCATAAAATTCACATTTTTATTAGATACCCCCCTCTGTTTTTTAAATCTTTGTAATCTCTAGACTTGTAGGATTCTAAATAAGTTGTTTGTACAGCTCTATCATTAATACTTCTTGAGTTATTGCCGATTCTTTGAAAATTGAGTCCAGACAAATGATTTTCGCAGGATTTCCCAAAAGGGTAATCGTAATGTTAGGTGAACACTGATTCCTATGTATTCGTGGTGAGGGACTTGTCCCGATCCCCTTCAAGACATATTAATGGTGAGGGACTTGTCCCGATACCCTCTTTATGTATTATCGGGGAGGGACGCAGTCCCGATCCCAAGTAAACATAATAGGCCTTTAGTTGTGGTCTAGAATCACAGCTGTTTCCTAATTAGGTAACGCACAACCAAGCGAACATTTACTGCTCGGACTTTAACCTCCGTCGTAAAAAAAATAAACCGTTATGTGAGAGTGCACTTCCCCTTTTCGGATAATTTCGCGGCTCGGATCATTTCTCTACAAATAGTTGTACATTAAAGTGCTCACAAGGTTCTAGTCGTCATAGTTGAAGTATTTAGTGCCATTGTCGGTGTATTTTCGGGGAGGGACGTAGTCCCGATCCCAAGTAAAGAGAATAGGCCTTTAATTGTGGTCTAGAATCACAGCTGTTTCCTAATTAGGTAACGCACAACCAAGCGAACATTTACTGCTCGGACTTTAACCTCCGTCGTAAAAAAAATAAACCGTTATGTGAGAGTGCACTTCCCCTTTTTGGATAATTTCGCGGCTCGGATCATTTCTCTACAATTAGTTATACATTAAAGTGCTCACAAGGTTCTAGTCGTCATTGTTGAAGTATTTAATGCCATTGTCGGTGTATTTTCGGGGAGGGACGTAGTCCCGATCCCAAGTAAAGAGAATAGGCCTTTAATTGTGGTCTAGAATCACATCCGTTTCCTAATTAGGTAACCCACAACCAAGCGAACATTTACTAGTCGCACTTTAACCTCCGTCGTAAAAAAAACTGTTATACGAGAGCACTTCCCCTTTTTGGATAATTTCGCGGCTCGGATCATTTCTCTACAATTAGTTGTACATTAAAGTGCTCACAAGGTGCTAGTCGTCATACTTGAAGTATTTAATGCCATTGTCGGCATATTTACGGGGAGGGACGTAGTCCCGATCCCAATATAACAGCGTAGGCCTGAAATGTTAGTGTAGATTCACCGCCGCATACTAAACGTGTTATTAATTATGCAAGGAGATTACCTTTTTAGGTCCATAACTCCGTTGAAGCCGTTTTTTGTATGCAAGGTCGGAAATAAGAAGAAAAAATATAAGTTGTTTATGCGCTCATTGTAGTTTCCTATACTTTTTACCAATAATCAATGTTAACTTAAACTTTGGGCAATTTTTATATGAGTTTTCTAACAAATATTTTACTAAAAGAAATACCCGAATATTAACTCCGAGAGCACCGGAATTGTCACTGCTGTAGGTATACCATTTTTATAGTAGTTATCGAATTGCGGAAACATCCGAGCTATGATAAAAGTGTCATGTTTGGGTCATGTTCATAATAGTTGATTGCCAGGATTGGTATCAAAGTATTCGTGTATTAGTTTGAATAAAAAAGAGAGAATACCCTCACATGAACGGCAACGAGGCAGTGCTGTGACGCCTTGGTAAAACGTTAGAATTATCTTGGCGTCACACTAAGTTTGTTTCTTTGATAGTTCTTAAACTGACGCGTCTAGAGC
>JAKTVG010000069.1:0-13190 GCA_030557085.1 Candida gigantensis
CAACAACAGCAGCAGCAGCAACAACAACAAAACCAACAACAACAACCTCAACCTCAACAACAGCAACAGCAACCACCTCAACCTCAACAAGTGCTGCAACAGCAAAGAACATTAACTGAACACCAAAAACAAATTCAAGCTGTTCAAGCTCAAGCACAGGCGTTAGCGAAAATGAGCAATAACAATAATTTCAATCAAATGAACAACAATCAAGTTGGTACACCTATGATGCCACAACAATCTCCCAACACAATGCTTCAATCTCCAATGATGCAACTGCAACAAGTGAATATGGGAACACCAATGGCACATCAACAGTCTCCATTGATGAGACAACAATCACCACCTGGCCAATTTTCAGCTCAGCAATCACAATCTACTCCACAGCCACAATCACAACCAACGCCTCAGCCTATGAATCAACAGATGCATCAGCAGAATTTAGCAAGAAATTTGAACTCGGCTGGGCCTAGCGGACAAGCCCCCGGGTCCGTTAATGGAGTCCCTATTGCCAATAGTAACATTACAATGGAAAAGTTTAATCAAATTCGTCAAAAATTATCCGAAGTTCAAAGGAAAGTTCAGTTATTGGAACAGACTAAAAAATCAGGAAATACTACCCCAGAACAGATTCAATTGATTGATAAAGAAATTATGGAGTATAAGGCAAAATTTCAACAATATCAAAAGGTGGGTATTTATATTAGAAACCAATTGGTGATTCAAGCAAAAGCCCAACAAGCAAAACAACAACAGTTACAAAACAATCAAAAGCAAGGTCTTGCTCAGAATCAACTTCAAGGAACGCAAATTCCAGGACAGCCAACTCAGCCGCAGAAATTCTCACCACAATTACCTGCGCAACAGCAACAACAGCAGCAGCAACAACAACAACAACAACTTCAACGTCAGCAACAACAACTCCAGCAACAGCAGCAACAACAACAACTTCAACGTCAGCAACAACAACTCCAGCAACAACAACTCCAGCAACAGCAGCAACAACAACAGCAGCAACAGCAGCAACAGCAACAATTTATGAATAGCCAACAACAACAGCAACAGCAGCGTAATTTTGTTGACAAAAGCTCTATGCAAGGGCAAATGCCACCAAAGCCAGCTGGATCGATCATATCACAAGCACCAACGCCTGCTTTTCCCGTATCTCAACCAACACCGTCACACCTGCATATCGCGGGTGCAAGTACAGAGATGGCGGGGTTGCAACCATCAAGAGCTGGGTCTGCAGTGCAACAACGAGTTCCAAGTCGACAAACCTCAGCTACACCTCAAACACATTTCCAACAACCTCAGGCAAGTAGACAAGCATCTGCGACTTCTCAAGATAGACCACCAGCAGGTTTACAAACAGGACCAAGTAAAAGTCCTAATGTTGTTGCTACACCTGCTCAAAGCAATAATGGTCCACCAACAGCACCAGCAACAGCAACAGCAACTGGGAAATCCACTTCACCTGTGGCAACAAATGCAAGTGCCGATGGTACTGCTGGTGCAACTCCATCTTCTTCATCACAGCCACAACAACAACAACAACAACAACAACAACAACAACAACAACAACAAAGGCCACGCTCTACTTCTTCATCATCGACGTCGATGAATTTAGCAGGAATCACGCGTCAATCTGCACCATCACTTCCTATTCCTAGTTCTATTAATGTGAAACCTCCCACAATAACGACTTTCAATACGATCAATGATACTAGACCTACGTTGACTGGTGGGGCGGCCAATTCCATGAGTATTTTATTAGATACGCCTGCGATTACAAAACTACCTATGTTTGATATAGAGGGAGATACGAGTGGTGGACTTGATTCTAGTGGTGGTGGGAGAGTTTTGAATAAGCGAAAATTGAGTGATTTGATAAGTACTATGGGAGTAGATGAAGGAGATGGTAAAACTAACATTGATGGAAATGTTGAAGAATTATTATTGGATTTAGCTGATGAATTTATTCAATCGGTGACTAGTTTTGCATGTCGTTTGGCTAAACATCGAAAAGTTGATAGTCTTGAAGCAAGGGATATACAATTACATTTAGATAAGAATTGGAATATTAAAATACCTGGGTATGCCATGGATGAGATTCGAAGTACGAGGAAAATTCAACCAAGTACTAGTTATAGTCAAAAAGTTCAAGGTGTTGAAGTTTCAAAATCTGTAAATGATGATATAAATAATGTATAATTGTATAAAAAAAAAAAGAAAAAAATACAATGTATAAACAAGTTTGTTTTATCTTTTAAATATTTTTTGTATTTTCTCTACTACTACTACTTGTACTACTACTTCTTCTTTTTGTTCTTCTATTTATCTATTTATGATTTACATTTTCTAATCTTTTTAGCCCAATTTTTATGATCTTTATCAAATAATCCTTCTTGTACACCTTTAAAAAACCCATCTTCTTTATCATCCAATAATTGCCAAGGTGTTTTCCTAAGGGTATCATCTTTAATTAAACAAGAATCAATAAATTGACACAATTTTGCATCATATGGTAACTTTGTAACAGCATTCATCTTCCCAGTTAATGAAGGAGGATCTTCATTAACTATTCTTTGTAATAGATCCAATATACCTTCTGGTCCATTATATGAATTATACCCTGAATTTTTCTTTGGACTCTTACTTCCTTCTCCTCCTTCTTTATTCTGTGAGTCCTCTTCATCATCATCTTCAGACCATACAGGTAACCCACTAGCCAATTCAATCAACATCAACCCTGTTGACCAGACATCCGACTTCACTCCATAATCCAACCCTTGGATTCTTTCTGGAGACATGTACATTGATGTTCCGACAAATGTATCTGCCATTGCTAATGAATTTGTTAATTCTCTAGATACTCCGAAATCACAAAGTTTGAATTCACCTCGATGAGTCATTAATACATTATTTGGTTTTATATCACGATGAATTATCTTATGAGTTGCATAAAGATAAGTTAATCCTGAAAGAATTGCAAATGATAATTTTTTCAATACAAATGTTGGAAATTGTTTGTTTTCACACAAGGGTAAGATTTTATCTAATGATCCACAATTACAATATTCCATACATATTACAATTGTATTATTATTATTTAAAAATGCTCCATAAAATTCAATGATATAAGGTGAATGACATTCATGTAATATTCTTAATTCACGAATAATTTGAGTTTGTATAACTGTTTTCAGATCAATATGAATGATTTTCTTTGCCATTGTTTTTTGAGTTGGAATATGTAAAATTTTCAGTACTGATCCAGAATTCCCTGACCCCAATTGTTTTAAAGTTAATAAATCTTTATTATTTAATTTCAATGCACTAGTGGTAGCAATAGGTGATTGAGCATCAGTTACAAATTGAGATTTTGGTTCCAAAGGTGAAGATGCAGATGATTTTGTAGGTGATATTGAAGAAATGACAGTTTGTCGTTTCCGATTTGTTGAAGTTGGTAAATGATGATGATTATTTTGTTGTCGATGATGATTCATACTTGTCAAATCCAAATTTGAAATTTGATTCAATATCAACTCCGTAGATGCTTCGTTATCTGGATCAATGTTTCTATTGCTCCTATTAACATTGAAATTAGTAGATGAAGAAGAAACACCGGCACTTGAAGGTCGACTTAATGTTTGACTAACAATGATTCCTGACCCCGGGGATTTTTGCGATAAGCCAAGTGATGAAGCCGGGGAATTGTTAGTTATTGTAGGCGCAGATGTTGTTATTGATGATGATGTTGAAGAGCTTGGTAAGTTGAGTATTGGTGCTGGTCGTTGTCTCTTTTGTCGTAATGAAGTTGGTTCTTTTATCTGCAACGTCAGCAGCAGTGGGGTGGTTTCATCAGTGATTGTATTTAGTCTATTGCTTGATGATGATGATGATGATTCTTTAACTGGGGATGCATCAAGAGAAAGTTTCTTAAAATTCTTTCTTCTCAAGCTTTTTGTTTCCATTAGTTGTTCTGTGCTTTTGGTTTTTGTCATTGGTGGTGGTGGTGGTATTGTTGTTGATATTGAGGAGGTTGAGGAAGAAGGTACCGGAGGCAAGTCCTTGTGTCTTTTTTCCTCTGTCGATTCAATATGATGTACCCTTGCCATGTTATTCGCTTTCTAGCTGTATTTTGAGAAATGAAACAAGTGGGACGTGGTTGTGAAAGATGGGGTTTAATATGTAAATTTGAATGTTAAAGTAGGAAGTATTACAATTGAAACAAGATATTTATTTTTCCCTCCTTCTGTCTTTGTTTCTTTCTATTTTTCTCTTACAGAATTTTTTTTTTTTTTTTTTTTTCCGCCTGCGTTGTTTTTGTTTCTCGACTGCCCTGCCGCAGTCCTGCCCTGCCACCAACACCACCAAAGCATATTATTCTATTATCTTTTCTGTTCCGTCCTTCGTACTGGAGTCGGCTCCATTTTTTTTGGTCCTGGCAACAGCTTTTTCCGTACCAGGTCGTACCAAGCTGGTCCTACATCCAAATTAAATTTTCTACTTGGATTTCAACTGTGGGCCTACCCCCTTTATTCTTCTTCGGGCATCCCATCCCATCTTCCTACACTACACACCTCATGGTTGAAACTTTCTACAGAAATCCGCCTCCTAAACGCTATCACTGGTCCCCACCCATTATTACAAATTTTTCAATTACGTATGTTGAAATAAATAAATAATTAGATTGGATTAGATTAGCGCGTAGCTCTCAAAAGAAAACCTGGCGAAGAATTTATTTATTTATACGAACATACATTTATTTTTTTCACTTTTACTTTTACCCACACATACATACATACATACATTACATAACATACCATGCATTCCCGTATCCAAGGGTTCAATATTCAACCACCCACTGCCAAAAAAAGGTGAAATTCGTGCCATTTTAGACTACACAAAAGACATCCATCACCTTCTTCGCTGAGGGTCTAGATGAGAGGCGGACTTCACCCGCAGAGCTTTGGGTATTTCAGTTTTACGACAGGGGAGGAGGCGATGGGGTTGTATTAACCGAAAAGGTCGATGAACATCGCGATACCATGGCTTTTGATATGATGGCTCTTTTTCTCAGTAGTGTCGTGTCTCCGCTTGACAGTTCCAAACTGATTAAACCCATCTTGTTTGAATCATGTGTAGATTTAAAGTGACACCTCTTTTTACAATTTGTTGCGCTGTAAATTTTCACTGTAAATTTCTACTAAAAATAAAAATAAAAAGGAATTTGAATTTTCCAGCATTTCAAGTTTCCCCGACTTCCGGAATGTGTGGAAAAATGGATAGATACTCAAAGTTGAATTAACGACCCAAAACGTGTGAAGGAAATATACCCAACATGAGAAAATTTTTTACATTTAACCATATAAGTTGCAAAATTGCTTCTCATTACCACCAGAAAATTTCTCGTATGCTTTGTTTGAATTGAAACGGTTTTTACGGAGAGACCCAAGCACGGGATTAAGTTTTACTTCATAACCCACGCAGTATCTATAACAAAAGGAGACTGTTTCCCACATTTTAGAGCGATATTTTCTATTTTTAAAAATGTACAAAATTGAAAGGGACTGTAATACCAAGGAAGGAAGCGGGTGGTTCAATTAATAATTGCGCTAATAAGAGCAATTGAAACAAAGAATAAAAATCCGTCAAAAATATAGAAAGGGTTAGGATGATTATCATTTCAATCTTTCCCACCACCACGGGTTGAATATGGGTGACGTCAGTATTCATACACCCTTTCAATCAATCA
Source organism: Candida gigantensis (assembly GCA_030557085.1). NCBI lineage: Eukaryota > Fungi > Ascomycota > Pichiomycetes > Serinales > Debaryomycetaceae > Candida > Candida gigantensis. The sequence continues at coordinate 5,759 of JAKTVG010000069.1, forward strand.
TAAAACATGGGACCAAGTGGAATTTGTCGTACAAAATAACGTAGTCATCAAAAAGAGACCACCATACATTTACAATGGGGGAGGGGGACTATAAACTCTTCTGCAAGTACTGTAAAATCAAAACAATAAAGTCTTTGATAAGAGAACACTAAATATACCGGAAATTAAAATATCAAGATCGTGTGAGATACAAATACAACAGAACTTAGCGAATAATACATGTATTATGTTTGTGTGGTTGGTCAAAAAGCCCAACACAATACAACCGATCCTATGGACTAATGACATCTATTATCTCATTTTAACACTCTTGCATGGTGACAAGAAAATATCTCAGATTCTTCCTGGGACCAACCAAAAGCTCAACCACCACTCTACCGTGTAATGTAATGCGTTTGCAACATGACAATAAACCAGCCGTACATAGCTATGCAAACCAACGTCTTCATTTCTTCACCGTCCTCTCCCCGTTGATGGTTACGTTACATTTCTGGCTCATAGGACAACGCAATAACTTGTTCAAACTTGTCGAGCACACACATACATATGAAACTTAGGTCAAGTTGCATGAATATTTTATTTTTAGCAAATCTTTGTCGGGATCGACCCAAAACGGAGAGAAAACGATCAACAATACATATCATGTGACATTATGTTGTATGTATGTATGCTATGTGTTCTTTTTTAATACACCATGCATACTAATTCCACTTTCCACTCCGACACTAAAATCTTAGATTTAAAATACTCATTCAACTTGAGACTTCACGGTACAAAATAAATCTCCATTCGTAATATTTAGTCAGGTTTTTTTTTTTCCACTTTTTGCGTGTGGTTGTGGTGGTACGACGACGGAATACGGTCCGAAATCTTTTTTTAGTGGGGTCGTTCCATGTATGGAAATGGAAAGGTTTGTCTGTTTCCCGAAACATGCATGTTATGGCCGTAAGACTAAAATCCCTTTCTTTTGTTTTTGGCACTTATATAACCAATTTTTGGTGTTTGTTATATTATGAAACTTATTATCACGAAAATGAGAAATCCAAAAAACTCTTCTGTGCGTGTGTGTGTGTAAAGAGGAACCAGAGTAATCACTATCATAATTAATAAATTCTTTTTTTTTTCTATTAGGTGGTGCTAATCTCTATCTCTAATGTAATCTATGTAAAAAAAAAAAACGAATAATAATCTCTATTTAATAACCCAAAATAAAATAAAAAAAACTGAAAACCTCTATTATACATCATTATCTCTAGTAATTATTTTGATATTCTTGTTGAGGATGTTGTTGAATCTGTGGCGACCCATTCTGTTGCTGTTGTTGTGCTTGTTGTTGTTGTTGTTGTGGGGTCAGTTGACTATATTGTTGTAAACCTTGATATTGACCCATTTGCAACGGTGGTGGTGGTAATTGATGGTTGAATGGACCAGCTGGTGCAGAATGTGGTGCTTGTGGAATTTGCTCGTTTGAATATTGTGATTGCACAGGGACATAATAAGGTGGTTGCAAATGAACCGAGCTATATTGTTGTTGTTGCTGTTGTTGTTGGTCGGAATTGGCATGATTTCCCATTACATGCATTTGATCATGAGGTAAAACATGTGGTTGGTATTGTTGATGAGATGGTAATCCTGGTTGTTGTGGTTGTGGAGGAGGTGGACCTTGATGCATATGTTGAGGAGGAGGAGGTTGAATAGGAATGATGTAATGATTTTGTGATGGTGATGTTTGAAGACTATTTGAAGTATTATTTGAACTTGTTGTGGCATTAGTTGTAGTTGTAGTTGCAGCTGTACCACTAATTGAACCAGAAGTTGATTTCCTCTTTTTACTTCTGCAATTAACACAAACTTTATTTCTTCCATAGTCATTTTGATCCAATCCTTTAGCACATCGATTACAATTCCCCATTTTTTCTAAATTGGATCGTCTAATCTTATCATTTTCACGACATCTTTGACAAACTTTGAAACTATTATTTCGACCAGTACCTGTAGAACCACCACCACCACCTCCACCATCACCAGAATTATCCTTCTTCAGATCTCCAGAACCACCATTTTCTGTGTCATTATTCAATGTTACAACATTACCATTATCATCCCTTATCAAAATAGAAGTATCCAACGGACCAGAACAATGAACACATTTCCCCTGAGCTGCTCGATTAGCTTTCCGCGTTCGTAAATTTTGTCGACAATTTGGACATAAAACAAATCTTCGTTCAGCTAATGGAATTTCAGCACCACATCGACGACAAACTCCTTGTTTATCTTTTGTTTTCTTTTGCCATCTTCTTGATCTTTGTCGTTGTAAATCTCGACAATGTTGACATAGTTTGAAAATTTTAGGTTCGGCCAATTGTTTTTGTTCTGATCCTTCTACCAGTTTGGGAATAATTACAGGTTGATCAAATTCCTTTTTACATCTAGTACAATTCGATCTCACCATTTGATGATCTTCATCAACAGTAGTATTAAACCCAGTGGTCGATGATGATGAAGTGGCGGTTGTACCACGACCTTGGAATGTGGATTGGTGATTCAATTCTTGTTTGACTGGACCATTAAGATCTTGTTGTTGTTGTTGTTGTTGTTGCTTGGTGACAAGTTGATGTTGTACATATAATGGTGGGATGGGTGCAACGAGCGTGGTCCTATCATTATTATAACTCAATGGATTATTAGGTTGTTCATTAAATGTGCCATCATATCGTGGTTGTTGTTGTGAATTGTATTGGTTAGGTATGCCATATTGTGAGTTTGGTGCATAATTTGAAGTATGCATTGGTACATAAGCTTGTGCTGGAGGATGCATTGGTTGTTGTGAAGACATACGTGGTTGAAGTTGTTGATATTGTTGATATCTATTATCACTGTTTGTATTGTACATCACTTGTTGTTGCTGCTGTTGTTGTTGATGCTGATGTGCTTGTTGCTGCTGTTGTATTGGTGAATGTTGTTGGTATTGTTGTTGTTGCGAAATAGTAGGTGGTGGCTGCGGGAGTTGACTTTGAGCTTGACTTTGTGTTTGTCCTTGTCCTTGTTGTTGTTGGGGATAACCAGATTGATTTTCTTGGGACACTTGGTTATTGATGTGGTGGTCCAATGGTTGATCCAAATAGGGTTGATCCATAGTATAAGGTTTGGTATAATAAGCAGCACTAGATGCTAATCCTGAAGCCGTTGACAAAATTGTGGAAACTTTCTTTTTAAATAAATTAAAACAGGCAGGACAAAATTTTCAAAAAAGAAAAGCAAACAAACAAACAAACAAAAAACCAAAAAAAAAAAAACACTCGTTAATTAACCGTAGTTTATAGATTTGATAGTTTGCTTAAATGGAGGGGGGGTTGAAGGGTCCGCTTTGAATATGTATTGCTATGATTTGATACTAAAGGGTCCAGATTATACTCAATGCAGGATATTTGAATGTGTTATGGTATGATTGAATAGTTCCTTAATGCAATGAAAGTACCAATTACTATCCTATCCTCAAAAATGACAAAGTAATTATAAAATGAATGCAAATTTCAAGTAAATGGGTTGGGATATAATAATATAACCAAACAATATTTTTTCTTTGTTTTGTTTCGCGATAAAATTTTAGATAGGGGGTGGGGAGGGAATTGGGGATTGGGGGAAGAAAAACAACTCCAGCAATAATAATGTTGATGGTATTATTCTTGTTTGCTTTTTTGATAGATTGTTAGAAACGTTTATCGTTTGTTTCCAATGATTTGCGGTTAGGGTTTGGTCTAAACTTTGGAAAATCTTTTAAAATGTTGGCACTTTCGGAGTGGGCAATCAATCTTGTGGCTTGAAACTGGTGGTGGTTGGGGCCCCAAACGAAAAAAAAAAAAAACAAAAAGGAAATATGAAAATTTCACAGTCAATAATTAATATGATGCTTGAAAATTCAAATAAAAAGGATTTCCAATGGGTTTATATATGTTTCTTCTATCTTGATGATAATAACTGTTTGCCAAAATAAAAAGAAAGTCCTTGTTGCAAGTGGAATTAGCAATAAAGGATTTTATGGGGATGGCAATGTTGTATGATTGTATTTATATAAATAAAGTTTCGGAAATGCGAAAATTAAAATTTCTTTAAATGTTGGATCCGAAATGACTTTGATGTTGGTGAATGGGTTGTATATTCTTGTTGGAAATGAACTGAATAGATGGCGGAGTATATATATATATATATACCAAACAAAACTTGAAATTAAATAGGGGTAGTGGTGATTGCAGTTGTTGTGGCTGTTGGGTTTAGATCTTATCGATCATATACATATATATCCAGAATCAGGTTCCAAAAAAAAGTATAAACCTTGAAAAATTTTTGAGTCCAAAAAAAAAAGAGAAAAATCCAGAGGCCATTTTGATGAAGAGATATATCGAAACATATTTATATATATATATTTTTGTAGACAAAAAAAGAATTACAAAAATCTTTAATACTAGAATCGGACACTAACCATTTAAAAATGGAGGCGCCAAGTAGCAGGAATTAGTAAATCTCATGATAGAAATCTATCGGCACAGAGTAGTAAAAAAAAAAAGTTGTTAGTGTGTGTTTTCCCTGTTATTTCAATTTATGCACATTTCCATGTTTTCCATACTTTCATTTTCCTGCTTTACGAAAAATAAAATTAGATTCGAAACCCAAAAACCAAAAATAAATCTGGAAATGTAAATCGACTTAAATTTTATAAAGGAATTTCATGAAATTCCACCAAGTACAGATGGTTATGTAAACTATTTTGTATTATGAGTATTTCCTGTATATTCAATTTTGTGATGATACCACCTAATTCCGGAATACCAATGGTTAGGAGACCATCCACCACAACCCACAACCAACCCCCAAACTAAAAATTACCCATTACACAACCTAACCTAACAAACCAGCTTTTTCTTTTTCCTTGTCCTGTCGTTTCTTTTCTGTGCTTTGTCAACTCCTTTTGAAAAAAAAGGATTGAAATAATCCCATAATATTGCAAAAACAAATGTAGCAGAAGCAACAAGAATAACCGGTGAACATGCACCAACAACAAAAAATAAAAAATAAAAAAAAAAAAACTGTTAAGTTGAACAAAAACTCTTAATATGCATACACCCTGATGCTTTGTGTCTTTCCATGCTTCAAGTCAAAAGCACAAACTATCTCTTATCCCTGTCCATTTTGGTCTTTGTCTCACTCGACACAACCACTATTCTAGTTTATATACATAAAGCAATAAAAGAGAAAGAATAACCACACCCACACCCTTGTGACAAATCAAGAATGTATGGAAACCCAACTTGCAAAAAAAATATAAAATTATAACAATTATTTTTTTTCACTCAACCATTGGCATTCTAGACTAGTCTAGCCTATTCTATTTCAATTCACGACCGTTTAGTCAGAACTTGAAATGGGGGATACAAATAATTATAATTGCGCTATTGGAGGCTCTCTTTGATCTTCTTACTATATCTATCGCACGTGCTAAGACATGGAGCAGCTTAACCCTTCCACCACCACCACCGCCAAAATAGCAATATATTGGTGCAAAAAAAAAAAACACAACACAACACAACATACTCCAAAGCTATTCTGGTGCCACTAACCATACCCAATATGTAAAACCCCCCTCTGGCCCCCCTCTCTTTCCGTATGTGTCCTCTGTCGCCCCAGTTTCGGTTGCCCCCACGTCCACCTTGCCCCTCCACCTATGCTTCCTGCTCCTGCCACAGCTTCCACGAACAACCAGGACATTACAGCCACGAACCGCGCAAAATTCTTGGACTATGAGTAGAGTGAAGTGGAGGTGACACACAAAATGTCATTGTTATAATTTGTAAATTAAACTTTTAACGTTTTAGAATCTTTCGGCAAGTCTAAGAGAACAAAAAGTGAAAAATGTTAATTGAAAAAAAAAGACAAATTTGTATGGCGCCCCAAAATAAAAAATAAAAGAAAAAAACTGAACTGTATCTTTAACCTTTTGCAATATAAAAAAAGGTTTCGGGGAAGGTCATTTTCGTGAGTTGTCAATTCAAGAAAGCACGCTACTTTACTTTAGTTTCTCGTTCCCCTCCATATATATGGTTAAAACTTTAGAAATTAGGGTTATGAAACTATCTGTGCATTTCGGCAATACTATTAAGCAGAAGAATAAGTTTAAAAAACGATAAAGAGAAAGAGAGGGAGACGCATGCGCTGCCAATTGATTCCCCACTGTTGTTCTGATTAACCAGCGTCCGAAACAGCCTCTTCCTCCTCCTTCTTTACTTCAACCTCTGTGTCTTCTATGAATATGTAAAATCCTTACAAAAGAACACAATCCAAAAGGAATATGTGACAAAAAAAAAGTTTTAGGCTTTTGGAGGATTGTTCTATTATATTTGGTTGACACTGATTTTATGGATAGTTACCAGGGGGAGGGAACACACACAATTATTTCCTAATCATTCTTTTGTCCATTTTTGTAAAAATAATATTGCAATTAGATTTAGAACCGCATCATTAACCGACCGTTATGGAACGATCATATTTGACTGTCTGGTTAGTTTGAAACATTGAGTCGAAAACATTTGAGACAGACAGAGAGAGTAGTTGATTTACAAAACCTGGATTCAAGAATACCACAAAGTATTCACATTTTTCGTCAATTGGTTAGAGAAAAATTAAGAATTTTAACCTTGAGCACTGGTTTCTATATACAACAATTGCAATTTGCAAATATTGCAATATTGCTTAGCCTTGTATGTATCTATTCAAGACATGTTTTCTGGATTTCTTTCTCTCCTATCTGTTTTTCATTTATACTTTTTGAAGTTTTGAATATTTAAAAATAAATTGTGTTGTTGTTGTGTTGTGTCTTTGACGCATGGGTTATGAAGATCAAACATTTTTGAAACAAAATTTTGCACTATTTACTGTGTGTTTGCTTAATTATCTTTGGTTGCTTCTTGTGTTAAGATTGTAATTCGTGTAAATCTGTATGTATGTAAGTAAAGTAAAGGACTTCTATATTTTTTATTCCGTGCGGTGCGGTGCGGCTCTGTTCTGGTGCGCAGCGCTGCGCCAGTCGCAATACTACCAATATGCAGCAATCACTAAATTCTAAAACTTGTCAAGTATAGCCGAATGCTTGACAAACTTGGCTCAAGCATTTTTGCATTCCTTTTGCTTGTAACAAGATCATGTGAAAAAACCAACGTTTTTTTTTGTCTTCCCATAAGGCTTTTTTGCAACTGTATGTGCCTAACTAGATCTTGCTTTATCTGTTGTTCATATGCAAATTTTTTTCAATACAATATTATCTATTTGAATAGAATAGCAATATGTATGTTTTGTTGCTATTCACACACATTTCCAAAATATAAGCTAGTGTGTCAAAATATTTCTCCATTTTTCCATTTTTTAAGTTTCTTAGACTTGT
>JAKTVG010000070.1:0-12940 GCA_030557085.1 Candida gigantensis
ATAAAAGTTTGGACATCCAAAAATAAAAGAAATTCATGAATTCATTTTTGTGTACAATTAAAACATGATTCAAATTGATTTTTTCATATTTTTATAAAAGTTTGGATATCCAAAAATAAAAAAAATTCATGAATTCATTTTTGTGTTCAATTAAAACATGATTCAAATTGTTTTTTTCATATTTTTATAAAAGTTTGGATATCCAAAAATAAAAAAAATTCATGAATTCATTTTTGTGTTCAATTAAAACATGATTCAAATTGTTTTTTTCATATTTTTATAAAAGTTTGGACATCCAAAAATAAAAAAATTTCCTGAATTCAGTTTTGTGTAAAAGTTCACAAAATAGACAGATAGATTTTTTTACTTAACTTTTGTGTAAGGTATCACAAAGTTAATAAGAGTTTGTGTATGCAGGGTTTTGTGAAATTTGAAGCTTTTAATTTTTCTCGCTACTCACACATCCATAACCTCTAATCTACTCAACTCAATGTCCATCCTTCCAACAACACAGTCTTATTATCTTGGCAAATACCCGACTTTCAATTTTAAGAAACTTCCGAATTTCAAAGAATTGTTCATATTTAGCCAAAGCTGCGATATTTTCAATCACATTTCAGCAACCCTTGAAAATCTTCATATGAGGGACATACCAATGCTTTAAATGATGTGGCACTTTCCAACTTGAGAAACTTGAAGGAATTCAGAATGCGGTTCGACACTTTCAAAAATGCTGGCGTAGATCCTGAAGTTAATTATTATACGGCTGGTAATATTATCAGCAAGATGTCCAACCCAGAGACCTTACGGCAGACTTACATTCCCGAGCTCAATGGACTTTCAGTTTCCCAAAGGACTTAAGCACTTATGCCTCCGATCGAAGAGGTATTCTTTTTAATAGAATTGGATGACTTGAAACAATGTACTGAGTTGGAAACGGTTGAGTTATTAGGATTTATCTTCCCATTTGACTTATTCAACAATAAAGAAGTTGCTGAGAAATTCACAAAATTAACCCTGTTTGTGTATGATACAAAGGAGCTACACGTTGAGTTTGAAGTCGACATCCCTCCAATATTTTTCGACGCAGCTTACTTTCCCGACAACTTGAAGGAGCTAACGGTGAACAGCTGTTCTGGAATTGACAAGTGGCAGCCACAGAAACATTTAAGAACATTAAAGCTAGATGAGGTTATGTTTGGAGTCAACTCTATCAGTTCCATTTTAGCTTCTAATTTGAAGGAATTGAGGATGAGGGATACTTCATTGGAAATGATCTGTAATGTGACTTTTCCTAGTGGGTTGACTATTCTTGAAATTTCTAACAATGATTCTTTGGAAAAAATATCTGGCATTACATTCCCTGAAAGTTTGATTGAGCTAAATGTGTCAGGGAACCATTCATTAAGAAAAATCCAACGAACAAATTTACACGATCTTAAGGAGTTCCGCTCGATTTATGTAAAATATAATGCAGTTGAAATGGACGTGTGTGATGTGCCAAAGCCACGTAAGAGAGTTCGCTCAGATTCTTCCTAGAATGTTGAAATAGTTGGGATGTATAGACCAGAGGCATGTACACTAAGTGCCGGCCAAGGTCAAACTAATTCAATTAAAAAATTTAAACTAGGTGATCAAAACTGATTACATTAATAAGTAGTATAAAATATATACGTATTTGTGAATAAAACGGGATACAGTGCTACGAATACTTCCTAGTAAAATCATCACTTGACCATGTTGCAAAACTTGTACCTCACGTGCAATTTTTTTTTTTGTCTGACACACGCAGTCACTGATATCAAAATTTTTCGTACTGAAAATGTTTCTGTCCGATGACATAACAATCACCACCAACAAGAACAAGAACATCATGACTTATGATTTGAATATACCGTGGCCAGTAAATAACTATTCCAGAAAACCAACTGCTCAAGAATTAACCAATCTTCGCAATACAATAATCACAAATTATTCATTAGGTATTACTCATCAAGCTATAAATTTTTCGATATCTATAGAAACAACAAAAATCCCCTTAAATCAACCTCAAGATATAAATCCAATCACCATTCAAGAATTATTGACTGAATTATTACCGCAATTTCCTAATCTTAGATTATTTTCAAGGTTGACTTTGATAGTTAATGATTCTTCGAAATTACCTAATTTCACCAAAATAAATAATCAATTTGATATAATTGCAGTCCAACCATTGAATGAAAAGGCATTACAATTGACAGTTCTAAATTTGGATGTTGATCTAATATCTATAAATTTGAGTTCAAAACTACCTTTCTTTTTAAAATTTAAAACATTGAATAGTGGGACTGATAAAGGGATAAAGTTTGAAATTTGTTATAGTCAATTGATTGGAGGAAACAGTGGATATATGAGTGATGGAGTTAGTGCTAATTTAATCAAGAAGAATTTTTTCAATAATGTTTTACAATTGATTAGAGGAAGTCGATCTCGTGGATTGGTTGTATCTAGTGGTGCTCAAAATCCATTACAATTGAGAAATATGCATGATATTTTAATCTTATTACAAACTTTAGGATTAAAAAAGAATAAAAGTAAAGAATTTGTAACGAAAAATCCAGAAAGAGTTTTAGTTAATGGAAAATTAAAGACTAAGTCACATCGTCAAACAATTGTTATTAATGACGAGAATTTTATTGAAGATAAACCAAGCACTGATGCAAATAATTTGAGTGGGGTTGGATATAAAAAGAAATTGGACGATACTTCATCAGGGAGATTATTGAAAAAGAGAAGAATAGAATAATTTGACTAATGTATATGTACTTTTAGCTAAATATAGATGACTTAAGTGGTTTTATCTTACTTGGTGGCTCTTCGGGTTCCATTTTACTGTGTTGTGATCTCTTTGGACGTTTCCTTGTCGGGGTATTACTCGATGGAGCCATACGCTTGGGCTTCAAAAATATCGATGGTTGTTGTTGATTCGTAGATTCTTCTTTCTTGTTCGTACTTGGACTTGTCGGCGTTGCAGCTTTCAGGATTGATTGTTTCTTAGGTGTTTTTGATGGAGAAGGTGGAGCACTGGTTCTTGAAACTTTGGATTTAGGGGGACGCACAGGCACGGTATTCAGACGAGTATTATCTCCACCCGCAGAATTGAAAAAAGTAGTTCTTCTAATCAGCAGTCCTGCTGAATTACCATTTCTAATTCTTGGAGGTCTAATAGTCACATCATGATTAGATTTCTGTACTTTGAATGCATCGAATGGATCGTAAGCTTTGAGTCGTCGATTTCCAAATATCAACGATCTATTCTGTATCGTATCCCTTTTCGCTCTAGTCAATATAGAATTTTTCTGTGTTGTTTGTGTATATGACGAACTTCCTCCCCCCAAATGAAACCTTCTTGCCTTGATGGAAGGATCTCTCAACACTTCATCAACCGCAACTATTTTATTTTTTGATTTCTCTCGTTCCAAAGATTTATTAGCATGTCTTAACCTCTTTGCTGAATCTTTTCTAAAATCATCACGATCTTGACAATATTTATAATATAATGTTTTATATGGCATATCTTCAAACTCTTTGTTTTTTAAAGGATCCAATCTTACAGGACGATCAGGAAAATCTTTACTTATTAACTTCATCCATAATTTATCTGAAAAGGGAATCAATTGTGGGCATTTACCTTCTAATTCATTTAATTGTTTCGATGCTATTGTTTGTAATACTGGTTCTAGTAGATGGAACGGCGTTGTGCCAATGTCTGAAATTTGATTTATATGTTTCTTGATTCGAGTTAGTGAAATCTCAACTAACGTTTGGATTCGTTTAGGTATTTGTTCGTTCTTATTTCTTTGGCCTAACCTCATGGCTTGATTTGTTTAGTGTGAACTATTTAAGGATAAAGTGATGATGGTTGGTATGGTTGGGTTGCGGGCAGATGAAGATGAGTCGTGGTTATCAACAGTACCTTCCTGCACACGCAGAAAAAAAAACACTTCTTTTTTGTTTGGTTTTTTTTGCAAACACAATTCATCTACACATCTACATGTATCCAGCAGAGGGTTGGAGTAGTCAGTACTTAGTCTATTTTTTATGATAGAAAATGGACTAGCGTTGACTTTGATTATAAAACATTTTTTATACACATCCTGATCTCTTCCAACGTATCCCGTTGGCCGTTGGTGATTTCATCATTATGTCCTTGGCCATTAGGTTGTTCACTTCTTCATTCAGGATATATAAGAGAATATACCTTTGATGCTGCTATTTTGTCAACTCCTGGGGCCTATAAGTTTTCTGTCTTCAAATAAAAGATCCCGATAATGTTACCGGGTGATTTAGTAGGTGCCTAGTCATCTCTTCATGATCGTAGTTCATTTTGGACATTTTCCATTCGTGTAATTCATATTCCCACCTACTAACTATCCTGGTGTTCAGAATGTCAGCAATTCTAATATATATCTTCGTTTCTCGGAGGAATAATTGTCTTGCTTCATATCCAACTGCTCTCTTGTGTAAATTTTAAAAATAGACAACACGCTTCATCGCCAAAAACGGAGTTATATGTAAAAGGAGCGGCGGAATACGATGATTATCATTCTAAAGATCGTCAAGAAAACATTCATAAGCTTCATTGGTTTCCCATTTAGTAAAATCAAAATTGTTTACCTGCGACACCTAGTTTTGGTTTTGAAAAATCTGTCTCCAAATTTATACAAAGACTTTGTATATTTGTAATATGGAACGGTACTTTCAACGTATAAAGCCTCTTCCACTGTTCTGACTATGTTAGAAATATTTACACGTATAGAGCCTAGTTTCCGTGGTTCGGATGTGTCACACCGCGTTGTTGTGAGTTCTCATCAAACTTTTCAATTCCGAGCCGGTCGGTCAGCATACAAAATAAAAATATATCCGAAGATACCAAAAAAGAAAAAAATAATCCCGCGCGTATCATGTGGGCTTCCATATCTCATCAAATCCACTCGTAAAGTTAAGTACATAACCTGAGTTGATTTCAGCCTCATTTATAATGAATCGGTTTGTCCTGGTATCCAATATTAACTATCTTTCGGGTTATCAGCCACCCAAAAGTCAGCAACAACAACAAAAACTGAACCGCGTTTCGGAAATCGGAAAAATCAAGAAATTTGTTTCTAACAAGAAGTTTCCCGGTTTTGTGTTGTTGCCACGTATAGTGGAAGCGCATTTAGCAAAGAGCCGTTCGGAGATAAAAAGTCTTTTTGCTTTTCGTTTCCTTACTAATTATCCTCATTAGTAATAATGATACAGAAAATTTTTTAGAATAAACAAAATTCTTCTATTATATTTGAACAACTTTTCCCTTTCTTTCTTTCTTTTTAAATACTTTTTCACTTTACTTATTCACCAAAATGTTTGCCAAATTAAGAAACAAAGTATCTACTCCACCATTACCGACCGCAACTGCATCGTCACCTTCCTCATCCACGGATTCCACGGCTAATATCAATGAAAAAAACGGCAGCAGCAGTGTAATTAGTTCACCACCGGTATACATACCCTTTTCCGAACCGAGCAAAGAATCGCAAATTCCTAAAGAACCAGAGTTATCAAAAGATCAAAAAGAGAAATATTTAGAAGTTTTACATCATTTCCAAGTACTGGATTTGAAAATTGCTACTAGTGAAGAAGCACACAAACGTAATGATAAAACCAAGGAATTAAGTATTGGTGAAAAATCATGGGTTACTAGAGAATGTATATTGAGATATTTACGTGCTACTAAATGGGATATTAAAGAAGCTATAGATAGAATTGAATTAACATTAAGTTGGAGACGTGAATTTGGGATTTCTGAACCATTTGATAAGGAAAATAAAGTCAATGGTGAATTAGTGAGTGAAGAGAATGAAACCGGTAAAGAGGTTATATTAGGATATGATAATGATTCTAGACCTTGTTTATATTTAAAACCCGGTAGACAAAATACTAAAACCAGTGAACGACAAGTACAACATTTAGTTTATATGTTGGAAAGAGTGATTGACTATATGCCTTCGGGACAAGATTCATTAGCTTTATTGATTGATTTCAAAGCTCATCCAGTTGGAAATGCCCATCTGAGTAAAATTCCACCTGTCGGGACAGGTAGACAAGTTTTACATATTTTACAAACTCATTACCCTGAAAGATTGGGCAAGGCATTATTGACTAATATACCTTGGTTAGGATGGACGTTTCTTAAAATTATTCATCCATTTATTGATCCATTGACCAGGGAGAAATTAGTTTTTGATGAACCATTTATAAATTATGTTCCAAAGGAACAATTAGATAAAGATTTCGAAGGGAATGTTAATTTCGAATACGTTCAAGATAAATATTGGCAAACTATGATTGATATCTCACAAAATAAGAAACATGAATATTTTAATAGATTTGAAAAATTCGGTGGTGTTGTTGGATTAAGTGAAGTTGATTTAAGAGGAGATAACGAAGAGTTGATTCATCCAGTAGGAACCATCTAAAAAGAAACAAACCACCTACATTTTTCATAGATATATATACCTATACATACTTAATACATAATAAAAATCTATACCATCGTTTCTTATATGAATGGATTAGCATTTTTCCGTTTCTCAACCAAACCAGTATCCACATCAATCATATTCTGCCAATCGATAGGATACATTAATCCTCCTGCTCCACCTTCACTTTTCGCAAAAACCACTCCCAAATCGTTTCTAGCAGTACTCAAATAATAATTACTACCATCACCCAAAGAAATAATCACAGCACGTACAATATCACCAGGTTTGAAACATTCAACCATAGTCAATTTATCTCTTTCTGTAGCCCTTATATCATTCAATCGAATTATCCCTTTGAAGTTCTCCCCTAGATCATGGATCTGTACTCCTGAAGGAGTGGATTGTGCACTTGCGATTGATGATTGATTGAATAAATGTTGGGATCCACCTCCGGCACGTAAGGAAACATGAGCTAATGTTCCATTTGAACCTAAACCAGAATCTTTCAATACGTTGTTGTTGTTATCGAGGGTTAAGATCTCGCAATATGCTTGGATTTTGGAGATTTTCGTGATTTTAACAAGAACTACATCATTCTCTTTTGGTAAGTTGATAGAAACTTTCCCTTCTTCTTCTTTGGTGGTTGTTTCCTTCGATGTTGAAATAGGTTGGTGTCCTTTAGGTATCACATTGACCAGGTATACAACATCTTCTTTTTCTTCTTCATTGTCATCGCTATTGACTTTGGTGATTTGTGTATGTCCTAATATGGTAGAAACAATCACAGGGATGGTTTTGGAAGTATCATCAGTAATGTTGATATTTGAAACGGTTGTTCCTTTCCCAGAGGTATATTTCACTTGATTACCCGTTGTTTCATCTATTTTAACAGTTGGTGTGATATATTGTCCCGGCACAACTATTGATGTCATATTGTTTTCTTGATTGTTCCATCAATATAATTTTTTTTTTTTTTCAAAAAGTTCCATCGCAGACTTTTTTATAACCAACCAAAAAAGGCAACACAATAGATTATTACAACGAAATATGAGTGAGGGTTATCCTAAATATATCAATGGCGAACCGCCTATTTTCACATTGGGAGAATATGACATGGCTACATGGGCACCTACTACATGTCTCGATTTTAGAAATAACGGATATGTGATTGTACGTATGGACAATCCAGACCATGTAGTTGGCAAAATCAATGTGAGTGATTACGAAACATTAGATAAGATATTTGCAAGTGCACAATCAACACATGAGAGACAAAAACAAGATGGAACTTATGAAAAGTAAGAAAAAAAAACGGACTATATTGTATTAAAAGTTTTTCCCTTATATAGAAGGAGGAATGTGTATTATTACTATAATAGTGTATTCTAAAAAAAATGTGTATAACATCTAGATTCAATATGAATTTCCATTTCACTTTTAAAAGTATTCAATTCTTCTTTGATTTGTTGTGCCAAGAAAGGAGTCAATTGATTACATGTAGCAGTATCTGGATGACGATCATATTCGTCTTCATTATAAGTATCATATAATATGATTCTAGAACTAAATCTAACACCATTACTAGACATTTGGAAAGTTGGTGGAGGAGGAGGTGGTCTAGGTACATTTATTTGTGGACTTGTAGTAGGAGAATTCGATTTTTTGTTGCCCCATTTTTTACTAATCATCGAAGTGAATGATCTTGGAGATGAACCTGAATTGATTGAAGATTGATCAGAAATTGATGGGATTTTGTTATGAGTGAATTTTTTTGGTGGTTGTGGGGTCCCTTGTGGAGTTCCTGGTTGTTGTTGTTGTTGATGATGTGGAGGTGATATTGGTTTTTTATTAGGTCCATTTGATTGTCGTGGAGAAAACACTGATGATTTGACTGATGCTGCTGGAGATTGTAATGCTGACCCAGTTGTCGTTCCTGTAGCTGCTGCTGGTGAAGAAGGTTGAGGAACTGCTGGTGTATGTGTACTTCCAGGTGGGATCAAAGGAGATAATTTTCTATTTTCAACCCCATGTAATCTATTCTCTTTATTTTCAATTGAATCATCACCCATACCACCAACAGTAGAATGTTCATCATCAGTATTATAATCTTCATCATCTGAACTAGTTCCAAATCCACCACCAACAGAAGAAGAAGAATCATCATTGAAATTAATATTGAATGATTGATGTGAATCACTGCTTCTTAAATGTTCAGTCTTAAATTTACTTTTAAATGATGGTGCATTCAATCCTTTAAATGACATAGAAATTGGTCTATTTGTATTAGTAAATTTACCTTGGGATATTAACGCATCATTTGGATTTGTTCTATATGCATTTTTCAAAATTGGTGAACTTGTAAGAACTTCTTCATCATCAACATGTAAATCTCTTTTATCATCAACTTTTTCTTCAACACTGGTTTTTGGTGATTCTTCATCCTTCATTGAAAGTGGTGATGATGATCTCGGAGTCCTTGAATCAATACTGATATGTGCAGTATCATCTTTATTTACTGCTGAAATTGTATCTGTCCCAGATCCTGAAAAATCATTTACTGAAAATCCATTCAAAGTTTCTTGTGATATCGTCACTGGTGGATGGGGTGGACCACGTATTTTTGATTCATCTCCAACAACAATAGCAGGAGGCACAGCTTCAACTTGTTTTTGTTTCGGTGGTGGTTGTTGATTTATTTCGCCAGTAGAATTAGCATCAAAACTAGTACGTACAAGTGGTGACGTTGCTGGTGATGGTAAGAATCTCCCATTACTAATTGGAGTACCAGGAATAGGAGAATCAATAAAGTTCAAATTATCAACATCAATAAATTCACTAAATTCCATTAAATCATCTTGAGAAGTACTAATGATGCTTGAATTTGCACCAACAGCACCAACAGTTATATTATTATTATTATTATTGTTGTTGTTGTTGTTGTGGTTGTGATTAGAAGCTAAATGAGCAGTAGCAGTGTTTGAATCATTCGCCGAAATGTTAGCATCAATTGAATTCATAATTAACTCTTCATTTAAATTGCTTCTTCTACTAGTTGAATTTTTCAAAATTGAATTTGACCTCGTAATACCAGTACTATTTGGATTTGAAGTAGGACCAAGATAATGAACAATATTATCATCACTACCATCATAATTTACAAATGAATTACGTTTTGTTGATTTGACTGATTTAATTGATCTTGATCTTTCCAATGATACAATACTTTCAACTTCATGTGCATTTAATGATTTTGGAAACAATGCTTCCCCCAATAATGTATTACTTTTTTCGTCAGTTGTGGTAAAATGATGATGTTGTTGATGTCTATTTGGCAGTGATGGAGTAGGTGGTTTGATAGGGAATGACAATTGTGGTGGTACAGATCGATGATTTTGAATTGGGCTTCTTTGTGTGTTACCAAGTGCTTGTGACTGTTGCTGTTGCTGTTGCAATTGTTGTTGGTTTCTGGAATCAATTGATTTTGGCGAACTTTGATAGTCAGCTCTAAAAGGTGATCCAAATTGTGTTGCATCAATTAGAGGTGGTAATGATAATGAAATCTCTTCACCATATTTATTCCCTGTAGCCATTTTCTTTGGTGGATTTTCAGTTAAATTTTTAGAGTCATAATAATCAAAGTCATCTTCATCTTGAATTGATTTAGAAAATGATAATTGATCAACATCTTCAAATTCATCTTCTCCCTCACTATCACTATTATTATCTTCATCATCTTCATCATGCTTGTGTTTACCTTGTTGACTCTTCTTATTATCCCCTTTCATAGAATGCTCATCTTCAATATCGTCATTGTGTTTACCAACGAAAACACTATCTTCACTAATTTCCCTAATAAAATTGATCGACCCTCGTTTCCCAGATGGTTCTGTTTTTGTAGTGGTTGAATCATTTATTGATTTATTATTGCTAGAAGGAGGATTTGGAGAAACTACCGTTTCAACCAATGTTGATTCCTTATTTTTCTCTTCTTGTTTCGAGGATCCAAATTTAGCAAGATTTTCAGAAGATTTTGTCTTTTTAAATCTATTCATAAAGGAACTAGTTGATTTCACAGGTGGTGGACGAGTAGATGTTTCACCACCACCCTTTTTTGATTCTGATTCCGAAGACTCCGTTAAATTTTGCAAATTTGGAGTTGAATATGATTTTGAAGCCACTTTCCTAGGTTCCAGTGATGAAGATGATGGTTCATCTAATGAATGATTTTTTGATCTTGATTTAAATAATGACTTGAAACTAAATTTCTTCTTTTCTGTAGCACTGCTTGATTTCAGTGCCGATGATTGAATACTGGCAGATGATGTTGGTTGTTTTTGGACAGAATTCAAATGACTGAAATCATTCATAGTACTACTTCTTTTATGTTTAAGGGTTTTAGCATCTGACGAATTAATAGTATTACTGTTCTTATTATTACTATTAGTGGTGTTGCTTAATGAAAAGGAGGAATTGGATCGTAAATGGGGTGATTTTTTAGGGGATGATGGTTGTTTTTGATTGGTTGTAGGGGTTGGTGGTAGTGGTGATTTTGGTGCGTTACTGTGTAACGAAGTCAGGGATTGATTATTTTCAGTTAACCCAGTCAACATACTTTTTGATTTACGAACAGCGGGGTTTCTATTATTAGTAGTAGTATGATTCAGGGATGAATTTAAATCTAGGGTCATATTTTGAGGTGGATTATAGGTGTGGTTAGGGTTATAGTTATTATTGTAGTTGTTGTTGATGTTGTTATTCTTACTATTTGCTGGACTTTTGTTATGATTGATATTTCCTGGATATGCTGGAATATTTAGTAATGGTGCCGACACGTTTTTATTTGAAGAAATTTTTTGGTTGTAATGCGACTCGCCATTTTCATGGGATGGATTATTGGAAGAAGTGGTTGACACATTCACTTGATTGGATGTAGATGGTCTGTTGTTGTTGTTGGTGGTGGTAGTGGTGGTATTCCTATTGGTGGGGGATGGTAGCTTGATGCGACTATTATAAGGTTGTGAATTGTTTGCTGCCATATTATCAAAATCAATTTGGTGGTTGTCGTCTAACAAATGATTTTGTTGTTCAAGGATTTGTTCAGGCGAAAATTTTATATCACCAACATTATTACGAGAACCACCAACATCACCAATAATACTACCACGAGAAAATTTATTATTATTACTCCCATTATGGTCATTATTATTATTATGTAATTCACCACTAATTTTTTTCTTGTTACTATTATAATTCTTGGCTCTATTTTTAAATGCTGGGTTGGTGTCTTCAGTAATTGTAGTATCCTCAGTAGAAGTATCTTCACTCATATGTACTACTTTAACTTGTGGTGATTCAAAACTATGAGGTGTAAAACTGTGATAAGTCAATGGTTCTGCCAATATAGGAGTATCATCAGTACTATAACCAGATTCGCTGATTGTTGAAATTGAAGATTTATTATACTTGTGACTATTGGTAGCCGAAGATGATTTACTCAGTTTTTTACTTAAATAATTGGTGTAATGATGATGATTATTATTACTATTATGAGTATTTGCTGAATATGAAGTGAACAAAGATGTTGAAGAATTACTAGGTAAATCATTATGTTCTTCATTTTCAAGTAATGATTCAGTTGCAGTTTCAAAAGTTTGTACTGATGCATTATTATTGTAAGAAAAGTTAACCGGGGGTGCCAATTTCTTATTCTCTTGAGTATTATCTTCTTGTTCTTCCTCTTCTTCTTCTAAAATAGTAGTACTGTCCTTATATTGTTTATTCTTTTCATTAAGTATTTGTTCCAAGGCCTTTAACGAAGGAGAAGCTTTAATCACTGATGTCCTGGTGTTCTTACCAGACAACCCACCAGTTGATGTAGACTTGTTGGTTGATGTAGATGTTGTTGTATTGGTAGAAGTTGGATTCTCCTTGGTGAAATCTTTCAAAGATCTTGAAGACATTGAATGTTTAATCAGTATTGAATTTCTGACATTTTTAATATGATTTTTGGAACTGTTGATAGATGTTGGTCCCGAATAAAAATCATTATCAAAGAACTCATCAAAACTCTGATCTGTCATTGCTTGTGAATGGTTTTTGAAAATGGATCAGAGAGGAATGGAAGGGGGTGGTGTTTTGGTATGAGAAAAGAAGATATAACGACTTGTTGAAATGATTGTTGATTAATAGAGAAAGAAACACACAAGATAAAAAGATTCCAACTGTGAGAAAATGAGTGTGTGTGTGCATATCTGTTCAAAAAGGAAAGGAAAATTTTTCTTTTGCATTTTTTGTCCCTTCGTGTTTTAATTTAGTCTTAATTTAATGTACCTTACTTACTTAACCAGTAATTTTTTTCTATATTCAGCTAAATTGCCTCTTGGTATATATATATATATATATATATGTATATCCTATTTACTCTCCATCTCTTT
>JAKTVG010000071.1:0-12243 GCA_030557085.1 Candida gigantensis
TTTTTTTTTTTTTTTTGAAAAAGCTTCTTTTTTTATTTAACCTAATTCCGTACTATTGTTCAAGCTTAAAATATC
Source organism: Candida gigantensis (assembly GCA_030557085.1). NCBI lineage: Eukaryota > Fungi > Ascomycota > Pichiomycetes > Serinales > Debaryomycetaceae > Candida > Candida gigantensis. Next base: position 76 of record JAKTVG010000071.1, read on the forward strand.
CACATATTTTATGTAGATATTAACCTTGTAAAAAAATGTCGGATGACAACAAGAACAACAACAACTTTTACTTTGCACCCAACAATTTTTTTTTTTCAACAAATGGCTGTTGTTGTTGTTGGAGAAGCAATTTCAAAATTCATATGATATATATGTCTCGGAAATGCATCATTTAATTAAAATCAAAAAATGTAATTGCTAATAACTTCCTGCAACCAAGTGTACAGGATGTACAGATAATATGTGCGTACCGGAAATTGTTGTTGTTGTTTGATGTATAGCTTACCTATATGCAGCGCTACCAATAGCAATGAAGAGGGGTAGAGGAGCGGTCGCAAAATTTTAGATTAGAAGGAGGAGAAGGAGATTATTTTTTTGCGACAATCTGAAAAATAAACTAAAAAGTTTTTAGTTTATTTAAATTTGGGGAGACAGACAGACAGTATAATTAAAAACGTTAACTAAAAGTTTGTTAACACTCTCTTTATTCAATTATAATTTGAAACAATATGTATAAGTAATGCAAATATTGCTTTTTTTTAAACTTTTTTTTCCCATTGCATGTAGTCAATACAACTAAACAAACCCAACCCCCCGAAAGCGGAAAGGTTTTGTTGAAAATTGAAAAAAAAAAAAAAAAATACAATAATAGAGATAGGCAAATTTGAAGGTCTAGATCCGAAACCGTATTTGATTTTAGGGGGGGGGAACGAACGAAGGAGGGAGGAAGGGATTGGGATTGGGGATCTACTCAACCGAATATTACACGAAACATTGCTCTGTTTTCTTTGTCCTCGAATAAGGAACAATACGATGCATTCCATGATGATACAGGGGGGGAGAGAAAACAAAATGTGAACGGAATGACATGATATGATATCATGTACATATTCAAGATAAAAAAAAACAGCAGACTACTACTACGTCATACCAACCAACATATTTTAAAATAACAATTAATGCAGGTGAGCGACACATTAACTGTAATAGATAGATAACATTTTTCTTTCTATTGTTGTTGAGGAGGGAATGTGTGGAATAGGGGGGGGCAGAAGGTGATGAAAGAGATAGGAGTGAACAAAGATACTATTACTACCCATTCAACCTATCAACCTGGCAAAAAAAAATTAACTCACAAAGTGTGTGGAAATATACCATATATGTGGTGCGTGGGGTCTGTGGGAGGAGTCCAAATAAAGTTGATAAGCATTTTAGTCGAAACAATGTTGGAACAAAAGCGATACGCTTTTTTCTTTTTAGAGACAGCGAAAAAAAAAGTGGAGATTAGATAGATAGATAGATAGATAGATGGAGAGAGAGAAATGTGAGAGTATGTGTTTGTGTGTATGGGTAGGCTTAATTCGGAATGACGTTTAAGGTTACATAACTCCCACATTACATAAAATAATAAATCATAACAATGGTGAAACAATTGGAGGTGGATGTGGTGCTGGGGAGGGGGGAGGAGGGGGGAAAGCATGAGGATCCCACACATTTGGCAAAAGAAGAGCAAATTTATACAATGAACATCATGATAACAATAGCAGGATCAAAAAGAAGGGAAATGCGCTGTTGTGATAAGATGGGTACATAGATTTGGAGAATGAATTGATAATGATTGAAAAAAAGTGGGCTTCGTCATTTGCAAAATAATTCGCTCAAGCGCAATTATACCAAATGCATAACGCATAATGCAAAGGGTAAGCCTGGGAGCGAGGGAGCGAGGGAGGGAGGAAAAACGAGTACGAGAGTAAGAGATCAACATTATACAAACCCTGATGTCTGTGAATTCGTAGCATGCATATCTTTTCGGTATGGTTGCTATTACGACTATGACAAGTTTTTCATTCCACTATTCGCTCCTTCCCTCTTTCGTCCGGTTGAAAAATAAAAAAAGGTTAACTGTAAAAGGAACGAGGAGAAGATAAATAAGCATGAAATTAGATTATAATTGTAAAGATGGAAAGATAATCCGACCGGACGGAAAGTGTGTGTGTGGGGGGGGGGGGGATTTCTTTGCAAGGAAGCAAAAAACGAAAAAGAAAAATAAAAAAAAGGTTAAAGTTTGTAAGAATATCGAATTGAAGAAATTACCGATTAAGCAAATGCAAATATTTGCTCATTTCTTGAAACATGTAGATATTATGCCCATGCACATTTACACGCAATTGGAGCGGGATATTATTCGCTCTGCCGGTAATTCGGAATTGAGATTATTTTTCTAACCATTCATCATGATACGAGAAATACAACCAGTGGGTAGTTGTTGTTGAGTCATTCTAGTTGTGGTGCGACCGGAGTGACTGAGAGAGAAAATTTTTTTTTCACTACTGGCTAGAAGGTTAAATGAGTCAACTATTGAATCACCTCTACCACCACCACCACTACCGCGATTTTCTCTTTCGCACTTGCACTTCCGTAGTACGAAAAAAGTTTTTTTTTTTTTTTCCCTCTCGCTTACGGCGGCGCGAAAAAAGTGAAAACTAAAAATTTTTATTTCACGCAGGTGGAACGTGCGGCTCACACCATATCCATATTGGGTAATGATAACCACCATTATCAATCCATATTTCCATATTGGAAGGAAATGTGGGTTATACACGATTAAATGATTAGTAATAATGGTTATTATAGATGCTGTTGTAACCACTTTCTTATTTTCCACGTGCATGAGATGGTTGTTGTTGCTGGATGTTGCTGTTGTGGTTAAACAAACGTAAGATATTGAAGATGAAATATGTGTTTGGGTTTGAGTTGTAGTTGTAGTTGTAGGTAGGTGTGGGTCGGTGCATATCACGTGCATGAGCATCATTTTTCCTCTTTTTCCTGTTTTTGATAAAGCCACAAACAAAGCAAAACAAAAAGAAAGAAAAACTGTGTGTGACACCACCACCACCGATTTCGCTACCACCGCATTTTACCACGGAGTTGCGCACCCACAACCACGACCACCACCACCACTATCTTTTTTTTTTTGTTCCCACCACCACCACAATTTTAATTTTACACAGTATGCAGTGTGCAAGCCTTATTATAATTTTGAGCTTCTTTCTTTTCTTTGTACACAGTTTTTTAAGTTGTGTCATAATCTTTTTTTTATTTTATCTTTACCTTTCGTTTACTTCACTTTACAGTTTTTTATTAGTAAGTACAGAAAAATCTTGCTACCCTCTCGCTCTCTCTATATATAAACTTTAATATTCCTCTGGCAACCTCAACTTTTTACAAAAATTTATATTTTCATATTTCTACTATTTTCACTACTTTATCTTAATACTTCCTTTCTTCACTCAAGAAGCACAACCACTCATACACATACACGTACTACTCACAATGGCCCGTACCAACACTACTACTGAATTGTCTAGTAACACCTCTAGTTACTATGATGATGATATCTTTGAAATGAACTTGGATGACAACACCTCAATAAATACCACCACATCATCCAACAATAACAACAACTACAACTACAACTACACTCCTGAATCAAACTACACTACATCATACACTTCTTGCAACTCCAGATCAAGCTCAATAATAGCGAGTGGCGGTAATGACGTCTTATCTTCATTGCCTCCTTCACCATTAGTAGCACCAAATCATTTATCTACATCTCCACACTATTCTTATTCTTATTATTCTCATAACAATAATAATAATGAAGAAGAAGAAGATCAATTCTTGTATGAATGTTGTATATGCAAGCAAAAATTAAATAATGATCATCATAATTGCACCAGAGATTTATTCAATGACAACACTTTGAATAATAATGATTTGATTATTCAAAACAATAATAAATTGATACAAACCAATTATCAAAAATGGTTATACAAAATCACTCCCAATATTCCTTACTAAATAACAGGACAATTACTACTGCTACTGCTACTACTACTGTTAATGACCGTTATCATTCTTTGCTTTTAATTTTTTATGAGTCATTTTAAAGCTTGGACACTTTTATCTTTCTGTTTATTTTAGGAATTATTATTGGATTTTTGGGGATTTTTTTTTAACATTTTTCATTATTATCTTGGTTTAAAGGTTCGTTTTCTTTTTATTATAATTGGTTTTACTTTGGAGTTTTTTTTAATGGTCTATTTTTTTTTTGCAATTTTTTGATGGAGGTTGTTGGTTATTCTTTCTTTTATAATTCTTATAACTACATATATACATTACATATATAAACATTATATATATAAAAACACAATCATACTTGTTCATTAATACTTTTGTTTCGTTTCATTTTGTAGAGTAAAGGTTTGGATAACAACAAGTTTCCGATAATGTCTGTCTGTTTGTTGGTTTTATCTTGTGGCGTCACACGTGATTAACTCTGTTGCATACGAGGGGTAATATGCAAGTACATTAAACAAAAAATAAATGCACAACCTAAGAAATGGAATATAATAGATTAAATAAATAAAAATTATAACCCCGTAATTCGGTGGTGTGTTGAACACACGTAATATACCAATAATAATAATAATAATAAATGATGTTATCTTTTATTTTTCATTGTAAATCAAAACTATATTGCTTTCAATTTCAATAACCCGTTATTTACAACGGGTGTCATATAAATTTTCATTTGAAAGGGAGAGACTCATACAACGACTAGCAACAGATACGCACCGCTCCCACGCCCACGCTCCCACTGTTCAGTTCTAGAACCCTGCGTGCATAGTTTGTGGGTGGTGGTGGTTATGAAGTAGTATACAGGTTATTTATTTAGCGGCAAGATGGAATTTTCAGGAGTAGGACACTTTTCCATCGCCTCGAAAAAGATAAATTTGTCTCATGATCATCAAATCATACTAAATGCACGCATCTTTGTTCTTTTTTAGGTCGTATACATAATAAGAAAAAGACAAAAAGGGGAGGAGGAGGAGGGGACGGGTGGCAAGAGAGAGGGGTGGGGGGCGGACTGACTGACGTAGGAAGAAGAAGAACAACAACACGAGGGAGAGTTTGCCTTTGCCTTTGCCTTTGCTTTCGCCTTGATTTTCGTTTGTTTGTTTTGAATGTTGGGGTATTTTTTTTATTTTATTTTATTTTATTTTTCACTTCGGACAAGCGCAATGATGAACAATAAAGAAGAAGAAAAAATGATAAGAAAAAAAAAAATAACAAAGTAGTAGTATTGTTACTATTACTATAATTTCAATGTCCGTGATCATCAATCAATACTCATTTCTTTCTGTTTTATATAATTATTAATTAAAATACTTCCTAAGTTCCCCTTTTTCTCTTGGGGGGTTCATCTACCCACTGATTACTACTCAATACTACTCCCCTCTATTACTCGTTTAACAAAACTTGTCTCCCCATTTTTTTTTTTCGTTGTTTATTTTCAACTGGTTTCATTGTCTCATAACAACAACCAGCGCTACCACAACGCTCGGCAACCGGTCGGTCGGTCGGTCGGTCGTTTGGTCAGTTGGTCGGTTGGTGGGCGCGCTGATCGCCCCGCGCCCACGGGCACCCCCAACCCAACCCCAACCCCAACATTTCGTTTCCCCTTCCTTCTTCCTAGTTTATCACGGAAATTTACCTTTTTAGTATTTCTTTTTTTTTTTTTCTGCTCGTAGTATTGTGATGTATGGAGGGGACCGCACGCTCTTAACCCACTTTACATTTGCCATGATGGGGATACATCCGACCCAATTGGGAATAAGTACATGGGGGTGCGTTTGGAAAGTAAGTAAGTCAGTCAGTCCAGTCACGCCAGAGCATGGACACGGACCTACGGGTCGGACTTGAATGATGAATATTGAGTTTAGCTTTGGTTTTGTCATCATCATCTTTTATTCTTTCTAGAATCACTTTAATTTAAACTTTTTTTTTTTTTTTTTGGGGTATGATCTCATAATTTTCAAATTCTTCAATGGTTTTATTGCTCTCCGATCACGGCAAGATCCTGATCTTCCCCCATTATTATGAAAACTTATCCGATTAGTTAGTTAGTTCTTACCCGTTATTGTTTTATATCTGAATTGATATTCCATACATGGATGGTAGTTGCATTTATTTTTCGCTATAATACCATACCCACCCACCCATCTCTTTTAAACCGCTGTACAATCCCGCATTTGGCTCTCGAGAGAGATTGTTGTGGAAAACTATTTCCACTCATAAAATACGGAACAATACATACATACATACATTCTTCAGCAAACATATCTATAAATATCAAGTCAGTCAAAATTTGTTCATATAAACATACCCAAGCACATACATAGGGACACACACGTTAGGGGTTTACATTCTCTTTAATTCGAGGGGGGGTACCATCTTGAATTGACATTATATCGTTCAAAAACTGGTAAACGAATCTAGGGGGGGTTGAGAGAGAAGGATATGCACATTATTGAACAATTTACATATATCATGATGATATATTTCTATTTGGAATGAATGAACATACTAGTATAATGATCTTCTACAATATTTAGCTGTATCACGGGAGGGAGGGAGGGATTACAAGGTATATTATTGAATTTTGCTTTCTTTTGAGTGAGCCAATTACATATAATTCCTAGTAAAATGTAAAGTGGAATAACTATTGTATAGTATTATATGTTCTATATGTAATTCCCCCCGCCATTTCAATCTTTTCGGGATTCTTTCTATTGATAAGTTGCAGCCCAAATACTTTCCCCATGATTTAGAAATCAATATCTATTTTGTAATTTTGTGTCATTTCCAATCTGTCGTAATTTATTTTTTTTTTGTCAATAAATAAATAAATCTGCAGTTGCATTTTGTATTTCTCCTTAAGTTTTTCGTAAATGTAATATTAATAACCACATCATATAATAAAGTGGGTGATAATAATAATAATCATATTATTATTACGGCAGTTGATTCCTTTATACCCCTCATCATTGTAAAAGTGACACCACCATGTGCTAATATAACACATGTTTATGACATTTTCCCGACCCAAATGACAAGACAAATTTCGTATGGGATGATGATGTGAAGTATTCATTGTACCTTATCTAACGCATCAAACTATCTGGGACATAATATATAAAAAGTATACAATCTAACCAGGACGATTCAATAACACTAGTTTCATTTTGCATGTTGAGTCAAAAACGATGACTACTACTAGTAGTAGTAGTTGTTTTGTTGTCTTTGTGATTTTGAAGTTTACCATTTTATGATAAACCAGGATTTTCGGTAGAGTTTGTTTCTTCAAGTATATCTAATTGTGTGCTTTCATTGTCAACAGTTTATGCAATCTCTTATTGTTTTCTAAACTATGATTGTCTGAATCGGGAAGTACCTGGGGAGGGGAGGGGAGTTTGCAATATCTCTATAGAATGGGTCGTTCTTACTTGTCAACTTTTTCTCAAAAACTGTTGCAACTTTCTGAATAAGTTACCTTTTGTAGACTAGTCTCACACAGTATTACATCACTACACTAAAATTACAATTTAACAATGTGGAATATGTATATAAACTCTACAATACAATATAATATAATATAATATAAAAAAACTACTAATCATCTGACTCTATTCTTTAGAACAATCTCTACCGAAAAACCAAACTTTAGCCCAATCCAAAACAACTAGCACTTGATTCTTAACAGATAAACACATGTAAATATAAGCTGATCTCCAGAATAAAAAGGTTAAACTACCACCAGAACTAATATTTGACCAATCACCCCAAACCAAATCAGCCACTGCTTTTTCTGATCCAATATAAGCTAAAGAACCTTGATAATTATAAATGAAATGAGGTAAATTTTTTTCTAATCTTGATAATTTTTTAACCAATTTTTCAACATTACCATCATCAGTTGGTTTTGAATGAGCAATTGTATATTTTAAAGATTCAACACCTTGTAATTTATCAAAATATTTTGCTAAATATTCACCTTCTTGAAATGCAACTTGAGCAGTTGGTGGATATTTTGTAAATGTACAATCTCCCAATGCAAATATATTATCAGTTCCATCAACTTTTAATTTTTCATCAACTAATAAACCTCTTCTTGCATTTTTTTGAGCTTCTACTTTAGAAATTAAATCACGAGTGAAATCTCTTGGTGCATTACCAGTTGCCCAAATTAAAAGTCCATATGGAATTTCAATTGTTTTAGTTGATCCATCTGGATTTTTATGTGTTGCAACCAAATGTTTTTCATCAACTTTTTTAATCATTGTATTTGTCATTAAATTAATATTAGTATCTTTGAAAACTTCTTTAGTATAATCAATCAATTTTTTATTAAAAGTATTCAATACATTTGGTAATGCTTCAACTAATGAAACATTCAATTCATCAGCAACTTCAGGAACCCATTTTTTTAAATCTTGATCAATATAATCTTGAATTTCACCAGCAGCTTCAACACCAGTTGGACCACCTCCACAAACAACAATAGATAATAATCTTTTTCTTTCTGGATCATCTTTTGGTAAAATATTAGCAGCTTCAATAACATCCATTAATTTTCTTCTAATTGCTGAAGCATCACTTACTTCTTTTAAAAATGTAGAATTTTCAGCAACTCCAGGAATACCAAAAGTAGAAGGTTGTGCACCAATACCAACAACCAAATAATCATAATTCAAAGTTGTGGTAATTTCTTCAACCCCAGTATATTCAGAAACTGTTGATTTAGAAGATGAAGTATCTTTACCAGAATGTCCAGAAACAACAGTAGTACTTTGTTTAATTGTCAATTTATTAGCCTTTGGATCAATATTGGTGGCTTCACCTTCAAGATAAATGACTTGTCCTGGACATCTTCTAGTAACGGTTCTAACTGGTTCAATAATAGATCTTGTTTCAACAGTACCTGTTGGAACAGAAGGTAATAATGGAGTGAAAAGGAAATAATTTCTTGGAGATACAATAACTACATTATATAAAGTAGTATCTAAATTCTTTAATAATGAAATTGAACCCCAACCAGATCCTAAAATAACTAAAGTTTTCTTTTTTTCACCATTTGGAAAAAAAGGAGTTTGTTTAACTTGATCAACAGGACGTGATTCTTCAAGTACTTTATAACCAATGAATCCAGCAGTTCCAACAACAGTTAAAACCGCAGCTGATAAAGTATATTTGAAAAGTTTACCAATGAATGATCCTTTGGATTTGGTGGTTGTTGTTGATGTTGATGCGTATCTTGAAATTTGATTCTTGAATAATAATTTGGAGGAATTGTTGTTGACCAAGGATCTAGAGGTAGCTATTTTGCTACTACTATTGATCAATGATCTTGAAAACATGATGAATAGTTAGATTATAGGTTAGATATGAAAGCAAACCAATTAAAGTTAAAAAAAAGAGGGATCAATTGAGAAAGAAATGGAAAATTGATAACAGTTTTATAACAAAAATTATAATCAATTTAATTTAATTTAATTACCGAAGATGCGACTGAACAAAAAACTGTGCGACATATTTTATATTCCATGGGCATCCTCCACGACGACATCATTTCCTTACTCCGAAGAAGCCTGTTTTTGTTACTCACAACACACTTCTATATTTTCAAATGGACTACTAAAACCCGAGTACATATAATATCCGCACACTAAATGTAAATTCTACGAAAAAACAACAGTAAACAAGAATTGAAATCAAATCAAATAGATATCTCATTCCTACCTCCAAATTATAGAAACATATAGAACGGCTCACGAGATCACTAAAGCAAGGAGTAAATGTCGTTCATTCCAAACAAAAAAGATTATGAAACCGCATCTCCTTAGGAAGTGGATAGAAGGAAAAGGAAAAATTCGTCAAAGTAGCGCGGGAATGGGATGCGCATGGGGATCAACAAAAAGGGACAGGCGGGAATGGAATGAATGGAATATATTTCTTCGTGTTGTATAATATTATTACAATAAATCTCTCGGATGTTAACCACTGTTCCTTCTTTCCACACTTTTCACTTTTCAATTTTTCACTTTTTCACATAAACCCACTTACTCTTTCTTCTTCCCAACGATTCAATTTCTCTTTCCTCAAATGATAAACTTTCCTACTATTTTTAAAATTATCAATCATATTATTCAAATCAACATCTAAAACTGGTGATTCCTTGTTATGAAATTGTTTTATAATCTCCAAACTATCTTGATTATTCTTTTCAATCAAAGTTCTGAATTTTATCTTTAATGTATCTTGATTAAAATTATTCGATAATAATTGATATTGACATGATTCAAGATTAAGATATTCTTGATAAATAATATTGATGCTTCTTATTTGTTGATTTATTTTATCAATTAATATTTCATAATCTTTAATCAATCGTTTATAAATCACATTATCTAATATATCGTCTAAATCACCCAATTGATCAATCACTTCTTGTTGTTTCTGTTGATACTTTTCTAATTGTTTTAAATACCCCAGTATTAGATCTTTACTTTCGAGAAATTGTTGGAAAACAGTCAGTGGTAACGATTCTAAACCCTTGGGTAACGGGAACGCTTCTAGTTCCTCAACAGTGGGGGATTTTATTGGAGCAGGAATCAGTGTCTGCGATGAACTGATGGGTATATCTGTCATTGTTGTGGAATTAGATTATGGTTGGCAACAAATGTGTGGTGGTGATATTTTTTTTCTGGATTCCTATGTTCAAGTAATATCAGTAAAAAAAACGCAATTTTCTGGCTACCAAGTTCTTCTAATACAATTTAAATCTCTAACATTATATTATTGTCTCTATAAATTATTCTATTCTATACTATATCACACTTACTCCTTCTTTCATTCCTTTTTCTCAATTTTTCTAAATTCTTTTGATCTCTTGCAATCTGTTCTGCTTCTATTCTTTTATCTGCCCATTTTCTTATTCTTTCACCATACAAGTAGCAAAATATTGGAAATGGAACACCCAATAAGATACCAATAAAAGCACACATTGTATTACCCCAACCATAACCTAAAGCATTATACATCTTATTAGCAAATAATGGGAAAGTAAACCCAAATAATGATCTAAACATTGCTGCTGCAGCGACTGAACTTGCTGCATATCTAACATTCATATCAATCAAATAATTTTGAATGGTTTGAAATACACATACCATCCCAATGGCAAAAATACAACTTCCCACCCCTGGCATAATCCAATGTAATTTATATTGTGCTGACCAACCAAACCAGATTAAACCAACTGGAACAAATATTGAAGATGCAATTAAACAAGGTAATCTAAATTCTGGTTTGGCTACCCTGTTATTTTTGGCTGTTAATTGGTCATATACTTTACCCACCATGAAAGTCCAAAAAACAACACCAATGATGAAACCAACACCCATGGGGATATACATTAATCCAGTTACACTTTTGGAAAACCCGTATTGTTGACCAAAGATTTGTGGAAATGTTACAATCATAAGATACATGAATCCATAAGTGAATGCCATGAATGAACCCAATCCAATAATCATTGGATGAGTAAATAATAATTTAACTGGACGAACCATACAAATCCAAAATTTACCTAATTTAGTCTCACCATCGGCAATTTCATAAATTGTATGTAAATTAATATTACCAGTTTCAATTCTTAATTTATTTGCTTTACGTTTCAATAAAGTAGGTGAATAAGTTTCTTTGAAAAAAAAAGTGGCACTAATAGCAACAAATCCATTAAAAATACACAAGACATAAAATGTCCATCTCCATTGTTTATGATCAACTATAAATCCAGATATAACAGGTGCAATAACTGGTCCTAATAAAGGAACCAATGAATAACCAGCCAATGCTGCATTTCTAGATTTAGCATCAAACATATCTGAAATAACACCAGCACAAACATTCATAGGAACACAACCAAATAAACCACCAATGAATCGAAAACACATCATTTGTGATGTATTTTGAGAAAATGCACAACCAATATTGAAAAAAAATGACATCCAACAAGATACATCAAGAACTAATTTACGTCCAATATAATCATGTTCTGATAATGGTGCTATTATCAAAGGACCAAATGCCCATGCTAAGATTTGAATAGAAACTACCATTGATTTCAAAATTGGGGAATTTTCAATATGGAAATCTTTTGAGATGAATGTCATTGCTGGTGATAACATTGATGATGACATTGGTGCAACTAAAGCATATAATGATACAAATGAAAGTAAGAATATTTTTTTATTGATTGAC
>JAKTVG010000072.1:0-11888 GCA_030557085.1 Candida gigantensis
AAAAAAAAAAAAAAAATTGAAAGCCCGAATAATGTTTTAACCGTTGGATTTTTTTTTTTATTAAGCCTCGATGGTATATTTTGATGTCTATATGCATAGATTGTAATAATATCTACTATTAAGATAATTATGTATAGATAGTTTTCTCCAGTTGCAAAAGAAATACTCCATACTAATAGAAACTGAAAATTTCCCACATTTTTTTTTTTCATTCACTAATACTTGTGTTGCAAAGGAAACGCCAAAAAAAAAATTCCGTGAATTTATTCATAGAACAATTTTGAGATTGTTTTTTTAATATCTAAACGAAAAAGTAGCGAATACAGAGAGAGTATACTAGAGTGTATGAGACTATATAGTGGGTTTTTTTTTTCCAAATGATAACCAGAAGAATAAAAAATAGAACAAAGAAAGAAAATACTATACTCTACAAGAAAGAAGAATTAAAAAAACATTTTGATAACGGTGGGTCTCGTTTAAAGTTTTAAGATTTTAGAAAACTTGTAAAAAAATGGAACACGAAAAACGAAAAATGAAAAATAGCAAGAACAATTAAAATTACTCAAACCGGAAAAATAGAGAAAAAGATTAGAGATGGGGGGAGGAGGAGGAGTATAATACACAATTCACAGATAGAAGCAACTACTACTACTACCCACTACCCACCAGGTTATGAGAGTTTTTTAGTTCTTGTGGTTGAGGTTGTGGTGGTTGTGGTGGTGGTTGTTGGGTTTTTGTCCTTATTATACATATTCTTTACTTTCCTGTGATTCTTTTTGTCAACCACTTCTTTGTCTCTCTCTCTCTGAGATAACTGTTTTTGATATTGTTGTAGGATATGGTTTGTGTATCAATAATGATTACAAATAGTGATTAACGAATGGAATACATAACCTAGCATGAATGAACAGAAATCAAAACAGATAACCCCCTCCCATTGTTGTATATGCGTATCTGCTTACGTAATCAGCATTAACTAAGGTAACTGATGAGGTAAGATGGAGAAAAACGCAAATTATAAAAGTAAAAAATAAAAAATAAAAAATAAAAAATAAAATAAAATTTAATGAGGAGAACCGAAAGGTAAAAAAAAAAAACGTTGGACAATCAACCAACCAACCAAACCAAACCAAACCAACGGTCACAGTAACCCCAGGCACTGCAACCCACCAGTTTACTTTCTCACCAAACATACATACATACATACACACATCATCACGCATTATTGTAAACCCCACTCTTTCTTATTCTCTTTTTTTCTTTTTATACACACACACTCACGGAGTTTATTCTTTCCGCTCCCCCCTCTGGGCAAGTTTGAAAACAATTTGGCGGTGTTCAGATTTAAATAAATGTTACGGGAAGAATAAGTGTTATGGGCCCTTGGTGTAAGACAACAATTAGCCTCCCCCCTGTCTATCGTTTTACATTCCCTTCGTCAACTCTTTTTTTGTAAGTCAACAACAACAACCCCCCTTGAGTCACACTAATTGGCGAGCCTCTCTACAACTATATCTTTGCATCAATAAATGGTATCTCTGTTTGTCTGTATATATTGTCATATAAACTATCTATAAAGTAATTTCTCCTCTTTCCTCTTCTTTTAAAACCCATTCCCAAAAAAAAAAACTATAAACTGTAAATTGTAAACCAAAAATGAAAAGATCGTGAATATTGAAAATATTGAATAATTATCAAGTAAAGAACAAACTCCTCCCCCTAAAACAATTAAGAATAATTATTAAAAAATAAAAAACAATCATGATTCATTACTAAATCTTCTATTACCATTACCATTTCCAAATTTAAATTTCTTCATCTTATTGAAATAATTAACTGAACTATCCATAATTGATCCAATTGAAGAACCTCTAGAACTTGACGTTGAATTATTTCTTGATGTAGCTGAATTATTTCTACTCATAGCACATACTTGCTCTTCTTCAGAGGATGATGATGAGGATGACAACGATGAAGTGGATGGGATTGTATAATAATCATATCCGCCATAATTAGGACGATTGATTGGAGATGTGATGGGGCTGAGTTTTGATATTGGACATATATCATCATCAATCACCTTCTTCTTATTGTTGTGAAGGTGATGGTTATGACTATGGTTGCGTCTAGGTAGGTTTAATGAAAGGGAGTGTTTCAAAGTAGGTGGTGATGGTTGTTTAAATAATGGTTGATGATGTTGTTGTTGTTGTTCCTTTTCATTGATTCTTGTACTGAGTGTTCTTCTAACCGAATCATTCTGTTGTTTTTTAATCAGTTTTGTAAACTCATTATATAAACTAATTAATAAATTATCATAAATGTATTTTTTACATTGATTCAATAATTTCAATTCTGGAAATTCACTAGCATTTAATTTCGATTTTAAAGAACATGGTAAATTAATCTCCAAGTCTGCATCAAACGTCAAATATTTCTCATGTATAAATTTCCAATTGGATATATTATTATTATTATCATTATGATTTTGGATGTATTTATTAATGTCCAAGATAAATTGCAAGTTTTCTGCACAATGCCTTGAGATCAAGTAATCATTGAAAGCTAATAAACAACAGTGTGATGTGTTTGTATCTAAACTAGTTGTGTTTTCTAGTAATTCATAGAGTGTCGGCACTCCACATTGAGTACTCAATGTGCTTTTGCTTGTTGATAATGATGTTGATGAGGTGGTGCTCGTGCTGGTAGTGGCAATAGTCGTTGTAGTAGTAGTGGCAGTAGTAGTGGGAGACATTATATAGGTTTATTTTCTAATGTACATCTGAAGAGAGATTGATTGATAAAAAGTATTATACAATAATACTCTCCAAGGTTAAAGAAAGAATGAGATATGTTTTATAAGAAAAAGTGGAATATTAAAAATAGTGAGGGAAATATTTAGTGGTTATAAAGGTGTCTATATATACAGAATATGCAAACTGTGGGTATGTATGCACATAATGCGTGTGTGTGTGTGTGTGTGTGTGTGTGTGTGTAAAGTGTCAAAAAGCCACAAACTTCCAGTTACACAAACCAACAATTTTGGAGAAAAAAATTACGGGTATATTTTAAAATAATATGTCTCACAAAACATAGTTTTTTTACAGGTTAACCACCTGAGAAAGAAAACGTTTTTTTTTTATTATTATTTTTAGTTTAGGGTTTTTTTTTGCTTTTTTTTGTCTGGTACTCCTCTTTTTTCTCCAAACTTTAAAATAATTTGGTTTTTTGTTTTTCATATATTACGTCATTACTGTTATACCTTGAAAAATACTATATATTTGTTTAAATTGATTTCAAAATGTAAAACAATGCAAATGCTAATACAATTCTAATCTATTTCCCCTCCTCTCTCTCAACCCTTCTTTTTTCCAAAAGAAACAACAAAAAATATAGGAGAACTTCATAACATACAACATTTGTTATCTCGGATTTTTTTTTTTTTTTTGAGGAACATTAGAAACGAAAAAAAAAAAAATGAATGATGTCCTGCATAAACGCTATCTCTTGCTGGAAATAAAAATTTTTTTTTGATAAAAGCGGTTTTACAGTTTTTGCAGATTTTACAGTTTATCCCTATAGAGTTGATGGATTTATTTTTTTTTTTGCTTTTAAACTCAGACTTTCCGAAAATACGGAAAAATTTTAACAACAAACAAACCTCAAACAACAAGAAGAAGAAGAAGAAGAAGTAAGTATATGAACCAAAAGAGATTTTCCCTTTCTTTATAAAATACATAAGTTATGTAAACTAAGGTTTAATGATCTTAACAAACATGCCAATTATCTTGTTCTTCTCTCCATCTCATCATCACCATCTTTAGTAATTGCATTGTTCGAACATGTAAAAAAATAAATTAGAAACGATACAAAAGCTCCACCCCCAACAGTCAATACCTTAAATTTATTTTATGTGGCTTGGCGTACAACACAGTAGTACCGACTAACACACACACACACACACACATTTCTTGACTGTTGAGTGATTTAACTGAATACCGTTTAATTATATCCGACCCATTGTCTGTGTTATCATCAAATCACAATACCGACACCGACACGGACACCAACGCCAACCCACTCACTCACTAACTCACACATTTACTTACACAATACACTTAATATATTATTGTATTGACAATATATCGCTGCGGATCAAATTAAGAATTTTCTCACCAATACTTTTCTCCATTAACTTCAAGATAACCCACCACGCGCAAAACTCAATCTCTTACGATTTTCATACTTACCTCCCTCCCTCTCTGTTTGTTGCCCGCAACTTCTAAAACTTAAACGACAAGCATTGGTACCCGATATCCCTCCTCATTGCTCATACATTTCTACTCAAAATCATATTCTTCTTCTTACACACTCATCCTTCCCCCCCTCCTCTTCTTCTTCTTCAAGAGTCAAAAATCAAACAAGGAAACCAACACGGTACAATTGTTGCTCTTATTAAATTTTTTTTGCTTTACTGTATAAACTAATTTTTAATCAAAGATCAATTTTCTTCGGTACTACAGCAAACTCTTCTCGTTGTACCGCACCAAACTACATACATTCACACACACTCCAAAACATAGAACAACTGTGCATGATATAACCCATGGACCCATTAGTAAACACAATGAGTTATAACTTTTCTAAAAGAAAAGAAAAAAGAAAACTTGACATAAAACAGTTGGAGTTATTAATTGTAATGGTAGAGAATGCAAGTATAACCGTAACCACCGAATCTATTTGTCCATCCACGACGGACGACGACGACACTATAAATTTAACTAATAGTTCCATATAGAAATTAATTTCTTAGTATTATTCGAAAATTGGGAATACCTTTTTGTTTTGTGTGTCTTTCCATTCGTTTATGGGTTTATTGCTATCATATCGGGTCTTCAGGCTAGAAATATTCGAACCGAGTTTGATTTATATTTTGTAAATTTTTATTTTTGCGCTTATGTAACTCGTTTGATAATCGGTTTACTTTTGAATGTTTCATGTGCAAGCTCTAAAGACGATATCTTCCTCGACCTATAAACAGAAAGGGGGGTATAAAGAGAATGGAGGGGAGAAGAAGAAGAAGAAGAAGAAGAAGCTCTACTTTGTTTCCTTCATTCGGATATATAAATCCACTTATACATACCTCTCGGGAAGAAAAACCCTGCAAACAAAGGTACCCGACCGTTGTAAACTAATTGTCCAATAGAGATTTCATGCTCCATTGGAATGTGATGTACCTCTCGCCATTACTAATTGTAGTAATAGAGTGCATAACTTGTAAAAAAAAAAAAAAAAAAAAAATACTTATTATTATTATTAGTCTGTGCATAAGGCTCATTGGCTATCTCATCTCTGTGGAAATTAAAGTCCGCCAGATGTTGATTCGCTGTGTTGTTCTCTCTCTCTCGTAGTCTGGGTTTGGTTCTTTTTTTTGGTAATTTGCCTCAGATGCAGATCTTTAGTCTACATGCCAAATGGGGTTTTTCCTTTTTTTTTTTCATTTTAGAATCAGCCCATATTTTGATGATAATGATGAATCTAAATTAACTTTCGCCGAAACACATTTATTTCGCTCAACTGGTAGTCTTGAGGTATAAAAAGAACTAAATGGATCTTATACAAACGTTTCTTTCACTTCGTAGGCGAATTTGTTGAATATGTAACAGGTCCAATTACCAACTGTGATTTTCTGCCATATTGTCTTCTATAATTCTCTTGTTTTTCACGCAGTTGAACGACGGTACAAATTCCTACTCAAACAAAGTAGTAGGTACATCTACGTCACTTCTGTTCTTCAAGGAAACTTGCTTGCATAACCCCCCGGATTTCCATTGACCACAAGCGATACACTTACTCTTGATCGTGTTTTTCCGTTTTTCATTTTATTGGCTCGGTCGTTGTAAAAATAGGTGGTTGCACTTATACATCGTTGTTCAAACCACAACTTACATCAAAACGTTTGAATGTTGATCTTCTTAAGAATCGAAAGATTTGCAAGACTCTCTTTATCTTTCAAATTAATTAAAAGATATGTACTCTTGCATTATGGTGAAAAAAGTTTATTTATTCATTGCAAGTCGTCACCTGACGTTGTAAGTAAGGTGGTGGGGTGCCCATTTCATCGAAATACAGAATCCCTCTTCTTTTTTGCATTTCTTGTGGTCTTAAACTATGATTATGAAACCTTACTGTTTTTTTTTTTTTTAGCGAAAAGAATTTAAATGTTACTAAAAAGTAGTGTGGAGACTCGTTTGACATGTGTTTCAGGCGTATTAGTCCTGACGTCTTGTTTTGCTTCTTGGTTTTTTCTTGAGAACTTCTAGTTTTTATATAACTACCAGCACCATGCAATCAATTCTTTTAACGGATTATGCATACGTCTAATACATATTCAACTGCTTTGGCAACTTTATAGGATACCATGTACTTTGTTGTACTTTGTTAACAGATGTACAATTTAAATCTAAAACCTCCCTGTCAAAAATCATCTCAAAAAAAAAAATCATGTAGCCGCACCTTGATTCCTTCAATTTTTTTTTTGCAACAACCATTGTCAAATCCAAAAACAGTAATTTTTATTTTGCAGTAGAGAATAAACTAAAAAAAAAAATAGAAAAAAAAGGATAAGTAATATTGTTAATTAGCTTAATTGCAACCCCCTAATAAAGTGTTAAATATGAAGGTATTTATATATCCAGTTTATTCTCACTTTTTTTTTTATATTTTTGGGCCTTTTCTTCTTGTTATATTATCTATCTATTCTTATTTATTAAACAAAATATATATTTTGAAATGGATAACTCAACTATTCCTGAATCCGCTGGTGATATCATTCTCACTTACTCCATTCCTGGGTTGGACGAACCTGTCGAGCTTCCATTCTACCTTATTGATTCCTTTCAAAAGGACTCACTGAAAAACGCATTGATCATGGGAGTTACCATTGGAAGTTGTTCAATTCTTTTAATTTTCTTGATTGGTATTATGTATAGAACAAAGAATAGTTCTGGATCTAAGAAATTTTATAAATCATTTTTATTTTATCTTAATGCTTCAATTTTATTAATGGGGATTATGCGTTCAGCTTGTTATTTAAATTATAATCTTGGTCCTTTGAATTCATCAAGTTTTACATTTACTGGATGGTATGATGGTGCTTCTTATGCTTCTTCAGACGCTGCTAATGGGTTTAAATGTATCTTGTATGCATTGGTAGAAACATCATTGGTTTTCCAAGTTTATATCATGTTTAAGACTCCAAGTTTAAAAATATGGGGGATTTTGGCTACTTTATTATCTACTGCTTTAGGTTTGGTTGTTGTTGCTTTACAAATTAATATGACTGTATTATCCCATATTAGATTTGCCAAAGCTACATCAGAAACAGAATCTTTATTTTCAATTAGATCAGTTTGGTTGGATTTACCAATCATCTTGTTTAACGTCAGTGTCAATATGATGACTGTCTTACTTATTGCCAAACTTCTCCTTGCTATAAAAACAAGAAGATATTTAGGTCTTAAACAATTTGATGGATTCCATGTTCTTGTTATTGGTTTTACTCAAACATTAATAATCCCATCCATAATTGCTTTTATCCATTATTTTTATTTATCTTCAGATAAAGATACAATGTTTCAACAAATTAATCTCTTGTTAGTTGTTTTAATGTTACCTTTAAGTTCTCTTTGGGCACAAACTGCAAATAATACTCAATCAGTTAATTCTTCACCAAGTATGTCGTTTATTTCTCGTGAATCAAGTGGTAGAGAAACATTACATTCCGGTTCAAAAATTTCAAAATTAAATACTGATGGTTCTTCTCCAATCACTTTAAAAGATGATAGTTCTTTAATTTATGCAAAAGGTGGTGAACAACCTTTTGTTTCTGGACTTGATTCACAGTTACCTCCTGATATCGAAAAGATTTTAAGAGGTGATATTGATGATGTCGAATATGGGGTTATTTCAAAGGAAGTTACTATGAGAAGGGATTAGTTTCCCCCTTTTATTTTTTTTATTTCTTGTCCGTTTCTTTTCCGTAGTTTAATATGTGTGTGTTTTTTATTTGTTTATTTGAGTGTTTTTACTATATTTGTAATAGTTGTAAAGAAATTCTGAGTATCACTATCGAAGTATACATACAACCTATAGACTTTGTTCAATTCTATAAATGTGAGCCCCGGGCTTGATTTGCAAAAAAAAAAACCTTTAATAATAATTGTGATTAACTACTAGCGATGGATTTAGAAATTTCCATACTTTTCCAACTATAAGTAATAGACCAGCAAAAATGAACCATGGAATCCCACCAAAAACTTTGAACATATCTATTAAAATTTCACTATTAGCAATATGATTAAACAATTTTCCCAGTTATTTTAACCCATTTACGTCTATCCCTTTTCCACCTCCTGTTCTGTCTTGCTTTTGAAAACATCCTAGTTATTTTTTTTTTTTGGCTTGAAATCTATAAAGTTTGAAATAAGAAAAGTAGATATGGAAAGAGTTGAAATTTAACATGCAATTTATATAATCAATTAAATATACTTGTTTTAAAAACAAGGTTTATATCTGAATCAAACGAAGTTGTATGTTTTATGAATGGTTGCAAAATAAAAGCAATTGGGAACAAAAATAAAACACATATCATAAGAAGTGTGTGAGTGTGAGTGTGCCCCCACATGCTCAAAACAAAACTTAAGGTTTTGGTCGCATGTTGCCATGTGCACGACTTCTTATCGGTGACATCTGATGATTCAATATGTTTGCGATTTAATTTCATGAGGAAACAGTTTATCCGACCATACCCTGGATTTCCCAAAAAAAACAAAAAAAAACACTGTACAACTTGTTTTCCTTTCCTTTTTGTTTTTTGGATGGTCTAAAACATGTTTGCATTTCATTATGGATAAATTTTTATTTGAAAATCTACCACCAGAACTCCTTGATTTAATCTTCCATTATATCAACAAGGGATATTTACAGATCCTACAAGAATTCCCCCTTGTTAGAGACTATGCATTGAGAAATTTATATTCATATGTGATTATAGGTGAATCTCCAAGAAATTATGATGATTATAATTACACGAAAACTAAACAAGACAAATTAACGAGAATCAATGATGATTGTTGCCCTCATTTCCAAGACTGTTTTGAGTTTATTGATGTGTTCTTATCAAACAAGGCCATCTCTCCAGATTTTATATATTTTCAAAACTTGGGAGATTTGTTCATATTAATAGCGGACCAAGTTTCTTGGGAGTATTTGTATTCAAGGGGTGTAAAGATTTGTGTTTCTTTAGCATTGTTTAAACACATTCTGTCGACTGCAAGAATGGATAATTACTCCAAATTGGAAAAAATTGACATTTACTCAATGGATAAAGTACCACAAACGTTGTTGGAGGATTCTTCAGTATTTCCAATCTTGAAAAGACCTACGAATTTATCACTAATCAAAGATTTTTCAGTATTTGGTTCTTTGGCACAGGTTGCCAATTTTGACAATTTGACCGTATTACAAGCTGACAAGATCATTGATGCCAAAACACTTGTCCAATTACCGAAACTGGTTAAGAAGTTGACATGCTCGGTTTTCTTTGATGCATTTAGTGAAACGTTGAAAGTTCCGGATCAATTGACTTTTTTGTCAATTACTTTCATGCTGGACTGTGATGATGTCCTTGATTTTTCAACGGTAAAACAATTGGAAACTTTGAATATAACACATTTGGGAACTGGTCAGAAAGTCAAGTTTCCAAGAAAGTTAAAATGCTTGATTCTACAAGAATGTGATTTGGATTTATCTCAACTAGCAGAAAACTGCCCTAGTTTAACTTTATTTCATTGGTTCAAAAGTTTTGAAATTAGTAAAAAATACCATTCCATTGAATTCCCGCAAAGTCTACAACATATTTCTATACCTTCCTATATTCTAGATCCGAAAAGATATCCATCATTCCTAACAACTGTGAATTTGCGAGATTTGGAATTGCTGGACGACCAAAGCTCCGACAGTGATGTTGTTTCTACCGATAGAATCCCCAATATTTTAGATTTTGGTATAACCAACTTGAACAATGAAATAAATGAAAAAAATTTGAATATTAGTCCTCAATTCATTGTATCCCATTATATGTCTTTAGATACCTTAATACTTAAGCAAGTTGAGAACTTTGATTATTTGCAATTATATAAATTTGTCAATTTAAGCAGTCTCAAATTGATAACCCAAAATCACCCAGGTGTTAGCTTTAACTTCCCATTGCCATCAAGTTTAAAGTATTTGAGATTTGAAAAATGTCATTTTACGTCATACAATATTCAAGCTCCAAATTTGCTCGTTTTAAGAATAAATAGTTGTGGACTTTCAATAGTTGATAAATCGATATTAAGTATCCCGAAAACAGTGATTGAATTAGACTTGAACAACAATTATATCAGTGCATTCATAGACAATTTCGAATTTCCTATTAATCTACAAGCAATCCAACTAAACCTGAATCAAATAATGCATTTGAGAAAATTGCCTCCGAATTTGAAAAGACTATCATGTTCACATAACAAGCTCAATAAAGAGAGGTTTGTACGTGAACTTCCATCATCTTTAGAGACGTTGGATTTATCGTATAATCTTTTCTCATTAAATGATAATAATTTAGCCACGGGGACGGGATTGAAGAAATTGGACCTTTCACACAACTCAGGCTCGTCTACATTAATCCTTAGAAATCTTCCTGTGTTTTTAACCCATTTATGGTTGCGAGGTAATAAGATAAAGTTTATCATGGGGGAATTCAACAAATTCAATCATCTTGAATATATAGATTTGAAAGGTAATCTTCTTGGTGAGTCTTTAAATAAGAGGTCAATCCAAGTGTTCACCAAAAAACAATGTTTCACAGAGTTGAGTTTCGGAGAACGGGTTAAAACTGTCATTTTACTTAATAATCGATTGGTTGCCGAAACGGTGGAAAGGATATTTTTGGGATTAATTAACAACCTGCGGTTCCGATGTTTGATTGTTGAGAAACAATTGGCATCTTCAATGTTGTTAACAAAATATTTTGACCAGACTTATATTATGGATCCTAGAGATCGTGCCTTTTCGATGATATAGATATTGCCAGGTTGGCTGGTTGACAAATGGTAACAGAACTCTTTGCTTAATTATGCAAGTGGTAAGTCTCTGGTGGTGTGGTGCTGCAGGAATAATATCTCCCTTCTGATTTTTTCTTTTCTTCTTTTCGCTTCTACGAACAAATAAAGTGGATTTGCTGTGTGTTACAAAATAATGTAAAATTTATATTGTGTCGCAAAGTAAAATAAATGTTAAATGTTATATAAAGTACAGCCCACGATTATCATCATCAAATAATTGCCTTCTATTTTTTTTTTATATATATTTTTGTTATTCTCCTTTCACTAATTCAACTAAAACATAATTAACCATTCTAACTATGTCAGGATATACACCATTATCTCAAGATCAACCACCTTACCCACCAGATGGTGACCAAGCGGACGGTTCCGCACCACGTCAATTTGGGGACAACATTCCTGATGATTTTAAATATTCAGTGTCTGTAGCATCTTGTGAATTGCCATTGCGTCAATTATTTATTAGAAAAGTCTACCTGTTGTTAACCATTCAATTAATGGGAACAGTGATTATGGGTTTGATTGTTCGTTCATCAGACTCTTTTAAAGTATGGGCATTGACAAACACTTGGTTATTGATTGTAGCTTTCATTGGAGCTATTGGTTTCATGATTGGTGCTTTCTACAAGGCTAGATCCTATCCTGTGAATTTAATATTATTGGGTGGGTTTACTATATGTGAAAGTTATACTTTGGGGGTAGCTTGTGCATTTGTTGATAGTACTG
>JAKTVG010000073.1:0-11528 GCA_030557085.1 Candida gigantensis
AAAATATTGTATAGTGTAAAAGTTGAAAAACGAATTAATTGGGAAAAAAGTACTATATAATTTCTATTAAACAAAAGGACTGGATTTCGATCTATATATACATGATTTCTCACTAGTGAAAATTTTTCACTGTCATCGCTGGACTTATTTCACGTTGCATAATTTTCTATTCTTTGTGCTCTCATTTAAAACCTCAACACTCCCTTAAACTGAATTGAACGGTAGTTGACTTCGTTTTCTTTGGTTTGAATGTGATGTTGTTTAGTAAATTTCCAAAATTGGTCATTCTATCTTTCTTGAGGAGTCTGGACAATAAATCTTTGAATTGATTGAAACCCAATGGCTTTGTAAACATATCTGCTATGTTCACTGCTGATGGCACCCAAATAACTTTGATGATACCATCCCAGACTAACTCTCTAATTCTTTTCATTCCAATATCAACATTCCTTCTAGTATGGGAGGTTCCTTGGTTGTTGCAATTATTGACTACTACGGTATGATCTTCTCTAATAATAGTATCTCCAACATTCAATTGTAGTTGATTCAATGTTTCTTTAATCCTCAATACAGAAGTAACAACTTGAGATAATGCAACAAATTCGGCAGCAGCTGAACTAGTAGTAATATTTTTCTGCTTCTTGGTTGCCCAACTTACCAAATTATCGTTAACAAAAATGACTTTGCCCGAGATTGAGTATCTATCTGGTTCTGGTGCATAACTTGCATCTGAGAATGCTTCAATGTTGAATTCCATTTTTTCATTGTCAAAAGTATTGCTTCGTCTATATTCAAGTTGGATATCCATATTCAGATTGATGTATTTCAAACAATAGTTCATGAATTGGTAATCTCTCACATTTGGATTGGCAGCTTTACTACCAAGTACATTGGTGACAAATGCTATATCTGGTCTAGTATTGGAAGCAGCCCAGAGTAATGAACCAACAATTGATTGATATAACTGTTTTGATTTTGGACCTAATTCTTCATATTGTTCAGTGTCTTTAACAAATCTATCAACAACAGTTCTCAGTGCTTGGCTTTTGAAATCAACTTTATCTTTGATCATTGGTATCTTTTTCTTATGATGTAAACCTTCGAGATTGCATTTTTCAATTAAGTTCTTCAAGAATTTTCTTTGGTGCATGATATAACCAGTATCTGTTCTCACAAATTCAATTCCAAGATATTCTGATACTTCACCCAAATATTTGAATTCAAGATATTCTTCTAATTTGTTGAATAATTCGTCAAGTGGTGATTTTGATGATGCAACAATGAAAACATCGTCAACATATATTGCAACATATAATTTTTCATTATTTGGTAGGTGTTTGAAGAATAAACCAGTATTGTTTTCAGTAACCAGAAATCCAATTTCTGTAAATATCTCTGCAAATCTCATATACCATTGGAAACCAGATTGTTTTAATCCATAAATTGCTTTTTTCAATTTCCAAATTTTACCTGGTTTTTCAATGTAACCTGGTGGTGGATATGCATAAACATCATGATCAAGATCGGCATTAAGATACGCCAGTTTAACATCAATGTGGTGAATTCTGTAGTTCATTTGAGTAGCAATTGATGTGAGTAGTCTAATAGAAGATAAATCAACAACAGGCAGCAGAACTTTGCTTTTATCATAGTGAATGTCTTCTTCCTGTTTAAATCCATGCATGACACAGCGGCTTTTATATACAGCTCCTTTTAAATCGTCCTTTTTAAATGTATGTACCCAACGGGCAGAAATTATAGTAGAACCATCTTCCGGTGGATCAACAACTTCATATGCATTGAGATCCTGGAAGGTAATAATCTCACGAGCCATAGATTTCTTCCAGTTAATATCCTCTGGATCAATCTTTTCCACAATTGCAAATAACAGCAATGGTACTTCTGAATATTCTTCATATTC
The DNA here is from genome assembly GCA_030557085.1 of Candida gigantensis. NCBI lineage: Eukaryota > Fungi > Ascomycota > Pichiomycetes > Serinales > Debaryomycetaceae > Candida > Candida gigantensis. The sequence continues at coordinate 1,922 of JAKTVG010000073.1, forward strand.
TGCTTGTTCATCAGTTTGTATAGTGTACAAGATTGGCATCATGAGTTTCGAGCTTGGCCTAATGACCCGTCCAGACCTTGTTCTTTGAACTTTATCTGGTTGGTCTTCAGCGATCAAGCTGGCTTCACTGGCTTTCCTTTTCATTCCAGTTTTAAGGTGATCATCCAGTGGAATATTTTCAGATTTTTTAAAGTCGTCCTGGAACCTGTGGTAAATATCATCGTCTCTCGTCTTAATCTCATCGGTTGTGCACAGAAAATCCTTGTTAAATTTATTAATGCGGCCGGCTTTAATGTTTTTGGATTTCTTACCGATTTGAACCTTTTTGACCTCAGTTGCTCCTTTTCCTACTTTCTCCAATTTCTTAGATTTAGTGGTTTTAATGTTTCCATCCAATACTACTGGTTCAACTCGATCTTCGACTGTTTGGTGGTCGGAATTAATCTTTTCAGATTCGATGTTTTCTGATTTTTCTCCCTGGACAGTGGTATCAGTTATTGCTCCCTTGACTTTGCTTTCACTATCTCTTTTTTCAAGAGCATCTCTTTGTTCAAGAGCATTTTTGATCATAATACCATTGGCAATGATACTATTTTTGACTGTTGTCTTTGTAATTTTAGGATCGGCAGAAGTCGGGGTAATCACTGTGCTATTGTTCTGATGGGAAACATCGGTGAATCGAGGATTAGTAGAATGGTTATCAAAATGTGGATAAGTCATCTTGATTTTGGAGATGGGTACAGGAGAGGCAGGTTGCCTATTCATATTCTGCTCCAAGATTTCCAAATTGGAACTCGATTGGCTGGGTCTAATGCTGTTGAAATATGAATGAATAACGTTGTAAGTATTATGAAAAGTGACGTTTGGAGTGATGATAACAGGATAATTAGTATGGTATATCATTACCATAAATGTATTTGAGTCATTGGCATAACCTAAAAAGGCACCAAAAATAGAATGAACTTGTGTTTTATCATTCACATTTATACCATACTTTGCAGCCTCTTGCGAGCTGGACAATGTAATTACGCAATCTATTCCAAAAGCGTGAAATTGAGGTTTATATTTCTTTAATTTGTAGTATGCCTCATATGGGGTTTGATATTTCAATTTTTTCTTAGGTGTATGATTCAAGTGAAAAATTGCATATAATAACATAAATTGAAATAAAGTTAATGCTTCTTGATGATGTTCGTTGAATTGTAACATACACTTCTTTAATTGATTTAAGATGCTACGATTATATCTTTCAGCTCTTCCATTCAATTCCGGACTGTAACTGGCAATAATGTCTCGAAGTAAACCAATTTTCATTAAATCTGTTGATGAAGGATACTCGGGGGCATTATCACAACGCAATCGAATGATCTTATCGTTGAATCGTTGGTTCCAAGTGAATAAAAGGTTTGTAACAGTTTCACGGATTGATTTGGAGTCTGTAATTATAATTTCACAATAACTAGTAAATTCATCAATAAAAGTAGTAACGTAGATCTTTTTGTTTTGAACAACATGGAAGGGTCCAAGTGTATCTGAATGTACTCTCTCATGTCTTTTGGAAGCTGGTTTATGAGATGTCAGGTTGTGAGATGTTTGAGTAGCATTGACAGTTAAACAAATTTGACAATTTTTAATTTTGTTGATACCCTCACTTGATTCTTTAAACGTAATCATGTTCCTCTTCTTCATAATTCTGAGTTCTCTTAATGAACGATGATGAGTTTCAAGGTGATGGTAGTATATATCCAGTTTATCAATGATTTCATTGTTGTTGTTGATGATGTCAGGTAATCTAATAGGATATAAAATTTTTGGTGGTAAAATATGAATTTTTGTTGAGTGCGCGTTGTTCATTTTTCCAATGTATGTGTTAGATGACGGAATTAATTTTGCTGTTTCAAACATTTTTCTAGTGCGTCTCTCAATCATAAACATATTTGTAGGGTTGAAATAGGAATCATAACCAAGTAATGCTAATTGAGCAGTACCAATAATATTCATAGGAACTGTCGGCATATAATGCACATCTGGAATGGTAATAGCTATAGTTGCAAATTTGATAGTCAAATATCCAGAACCTAATGATGTGGTTTGTTTACTTTCTGGCATGGTAAATGTTTTCCGATTATTTGGATTGAAACGTGAAAGTAATCTCTTATCATGGACAATGGAACAAGAAGCACCTGAATCGTAAAGTAAGTGTTCGAGTTTATTGAACTTAAATCCAGATTCGTTAATTTTATTAATGGCTTCACTCACATTTATGGTAAGCTTGCCAATTTGTCAAGCTGATTGTGTATTAGAATCTGAATTACTTAAATTACTTAAAGTGATTAAATGGTCAGCAATATGTTCTTCACGACTTTGGGATTGAATAGCATTAACATGATTGTTGTTACCAGAGTTACCAGAGTTACCAGAGTTACCAGAATTACCAGAGTTACCGTTGTTACCAGAGTTACCAGTGTTACCAGAGTTACCATTGTTACTATTAGCATTAGCATTGTTGTTTTTAGCAGTTTGTCTCTGATTTGCTCTTCTAGATTTTCTGTTTCCTTGTTGATGATACTTGCCTTTGAAATTACCTCTACCTCTGTTTCTGTAGTTACCTCTTTGATCATAGGTTGCTTGTCTGTAATCATTGGCTTTTTGTCTGTGTTCACGGATAGCAGTAATGATTGAATTTTCAGCTTCATTAGAGTTTTCATATGGAACTTTCTTAAATCCGTTTTCATTTTTAATATTATCAATGACTTTGTGTTTATCTGGTAAAGTAGAAGTCTTTCCGGAATTAATCCATTCATTGAATAACTTGTTCAAGTAATTACATGTAACTTGATTGTTTCCATCTAATATGGCTTTTTGGTAGAAACCACTCAAACTAATAGTACCAATTTTTCCCAAGAACTCATTGATATCGTCACCCTTATTTTCGAGAAATGACTTTTCAAATTCATCTAAATCATGGAGTTTAGGGTTGCTCAAAATTAAAGCACCATAAGATAACTTTTGGTCAAATTGTGTTTGGACATTAGTGTTTCGAATCTTAAAGATGTAGTCGATAATGTTGATCAATTCTAAAGGTTTGCCATCTAATCTTGGGACTTTAAATCTAGGCATTTTTGAGTCAACTAAGAACTTTGCAGTTCTAGTGCTAATACCATTAACATACAATTTCATCCATTCCTTTGGAACCAACAATGAAGGAAATTTCAACTTTTCATAATCCGTAGTTTCAGGATTCTCAATGGCACCCCTAATTCCAGGGTAGGTTTCAAAGAAATTGTTGAAAGCTTTCTTCCATTTGATGATGATACTTCCATCCAGATGATCAAGAGCAGGAATTCTTTCAAAGATGTCAGTTACTTCTTTAATACCAACTAACATAAACCTATCATATCTAGGTGTTTGAATTAAATCATACTTGAACTGATCCATTTGGTCGTTAGATGTTGCGTCATTGACAGAATTGATTCTTGGGTCCCCTAAATTTGCAATCGGAGGTGGTGGAGCAAATGGTGTTGATGACCATCTTTGCATCAATGCCTTGGAAATTTCAGTAGCAATTCTTTGTTTTAAATCTTCAGGCATATCGTCAAAGTTTTGGATGTTGAAAATGTCTAATGGTGAATTTTCATGATTTGTTTGTTCAGCAGTGGTTGATGAAGTAGAAGTAGATCCAGCATTGACATTGACATTACCTTGTCCAGGTGGTTGCGAAACATTTGAGGATGATGATGATGATGGAACTTGGTCAGATGATGGTCCTTGTTCCATTTGTTGGTTTTCATCGTTTGAAAACAGATCTTCGTCGTCTGAAATTTTATGGATTTTAGGAGCCATTTTTTGTGAAACTTTGATACGAAAGTGGGTACGGTTTTGAACTTCTAATCTATTGATATTATTTCAGAAGAGAGGAAAAATAACTTGTAGTGTAAAAGTGACAAATTAATTTATAATTGAGTTAAAGTACTATATAATTTCTATTAAACAAAAGGACAGGATCTAGGTCTACTTATATCTGATTTTTCATCAGTAAAAGGCATTTTATCTATATTTGATTGCTGTTGCTCACTCGTTGCATGGCTGGTATTTATGTTTCACCTAAATTGGTATTAATATCCAAATTGGTAGATTTATGTCAATTATTGGTTTGATCATCATATGTAGTTTTTTCTTTCTGATCTCGTTCAAAACCTCAACATTTTGTTTTGATTTGATCAATCCTTGTAAAACCTATTTTCGATACGACTTTTATCCCTCATCGGGTAATTTTTCAGTTCTTCTAACAAATTTTGACGACACTTATACCTAATCGGGTATAAAACTCGTTTTTCATCAGAAAAAATAAATTTTTTTTACCATTTTTTATGAAAATTTAATAATTCAACTTATTCAACATTAAAAAATAGAGATATCACTATAACAATGACATAGATAGATAGCTACAGCAATGTAGATTACAATGATGTAATAAAAAAGGGGTATTGTCTAACAAAAATAGGAGTTTTATAGAGATTGAAAACAGGAATCTTTGATAAGAACCTTTGAAAAAACTTAGGAATGTTTGTGCGAATTTAACTAGCGCGCGACAAGTACTACGTACTTGTCCGCTAGAATGACTTTTTGCTACAAAATGTGTATCTTTTCTGTAAATCATTTCTTTGATCTCTTATTTCAACAAAATATACACTAGTCTGTTTCGTAATGAACAATATACTATCCATTGAGTTACTGTATTGCTACTGTTTAGCTGTTTAGTGTGAATAGAGTATATCTGGTCACGTGGCACTATTGTTTTTGATTTTCCATGCAATAAAAAAAACACCAAAAACTGAAAAAAATCAAGAACTCCTACAATCCAACCTATCATCACCAATGTCTACAACAGATGATGCCTTGATTCAAAGCGCACGTCATTACCACTAATAGGATAATCTTATCCCAACTTATCTGTCAAACTGAATTCGACTGCCACCAAATCAATTGGATTGACTACAAAGACGAAGTAAAAACTACAGATACAAAACTTTACTAATTATTGATTCAAAATATTTATTTGATTTTTGATTCACTGTTTCCTTTTTTAATTGAGGTATTGAACTTTGCCAATGTTCATCATATCAGTATCTTGTTTGTTAATCAACAGCACCACAGTTTGAGAATCTGAAAATTATAGATCAATAGATGCATTTTTATTGGAAATTTTCTCATTCGTAACTTCACTTTTCATGTATTGATGCAAGACAATTTAGATTCAAAAACTGCAACTAAACTAATCAAATTAGCAAATCATTTTGAGAATTTTACTGTATTACAATTGGAAATATTGTACAATTATTAGGTTTAGTTCATCTTTTTATGTTGATTGGACAAGAGAAACTATATATTATCTTAATAAAGTGTTAATCTACTACAAAAATATTCACTCTCTACTTCTTCTAAATACTTCATACATAACATACTGGTGATAGTTTTTTATCTTACAACCAGACAATCCCATGATCCAATGACTAAACAGTTTAACCTCACCTCTAAACTCACAAAACTCATCCATAGTGAATATGCAATAAAAGTATAACAATGCTCTTTTACCAATACATTGATGATCCCCATATTTCGTATCAAATCCACATTCTTCACATAATGTACCTTTTCTATTTTGAAAAACAACAAATTCTGATATACCCTCCCAATCTTTTGGCAATTGTTCACCCCAGTCAAAATCATTCACTTGATATCCAACCAATTCTAATGGCCAATCAATGGGTTCGGTTTTGTTAATCTCTTGTAATATCTGTTCATAAAATTTGTTCAATTTCTTCTTTTTTACATCGTATACAACATCCAAAAATTTGCATTTTTGGATATACAGATGATAATTTTCCATACATTCTTCAAGAGCATCTTTGTTCTCTTCATACCACGTCAATTGTTCGCTATTATCGCCTTGCATAAATTGTTTTACTTCTTCTAGCAGAATATTCCCAATCATGTACCTAAATGCAATTATCAACGATGCATCTTTATCAAAATCACCAATCACTGACAACCAATTATACGAATCAACATGATAGGCTGGGTATTTTCTCGATAAATCTGTGAATGCTTCCAACACATTTTTCCTTTCAACTCGACGTCTCTTTTGTGCTGGCTCTTCTTGTTCATTGGTTTCTTCATTTGCATCGTCCAGAATTGGATTTTCCATTTGTTCAGGTTCAACACCGCCTTCGTCCTCTTCTTCTTGAGTTCGTTCTTCATCTAGAGTCCGCTCTTCATCAATACCCATGAAACTGCAATATGCGTTGAAAAATTTAAGTCGCTGTACCAGTAGATCATGATTGTAAATTTTGTCCCATCCATCGTTGTCAACTGTTTCCTCCCATTGATGTGTGCTATCTAGAATACTACTCCATTGTTCCTTTCTCATATTATGATCAATCATGTATTGAATTGCGTTTCCCAATGCACGTGGTTTTATGATATCTTTTGGATCCACATTTGTTAAAGCTGCGACTTGCCTGAAATAGTGATATTGTTTGTCGACAATTCTTCCACTGGAAAGGCTAAACAAATAGTTCTGCTGAAAACGAACCCATTCACTATCCAGAATAGATGACTTGATTTCTAACAACAAAGGCTTCACCACTAACGCATGATGCATAACAATTCTGGTCACATCCATATTGTAAATCGTTTCTCGTGTTTCGGAGCCTTGGGGATTTTTTGCTGTAGTTATCAAGCAGATTCTTCCTTGACGATATATAACATTACGATCTTGTATAGATTTTGCAGCGATATTGATCTCTCTCAAACAACGAATACTAATGGTATTGGCAGAGCTGACATAAATAATAACATACAACAATTGTGTCATTGTATCAATAAGATTCACACACACTGTAGTCTTTTTCTTGTTGTAAATTAAAAACTCTTTGTTCTTGATGCCAGAAACCAATCCAAGATTTTTGTAATCTTGTATATGCTTGCTTGTATAAAATTCAAATGCATGATTCACTGGGAAATGTTGATCCAATTCCTTACACAAATTATTGTATGTCTCATAGTACTTCTTAATTGCATTCGAGTACAATGTCTGGATATATTCTCTGTTAATACGCTTTTCTCCAACATTGAAAACCCCGGGATCTATTGAACTCACTTTATTAATCAGCGGTCCCCTCAATTCCTTCCGCACTGTTTGGGATAATTCGTTAATGTACCCATATAATTCATTCTCATTAGGTCGATCCAAAAACTTCAAATACTTCTGCTCGTCTTCGCTAAGTAACACAACAAGCTTAATAAAAAACTTAAATTGAGCAAGCAAATTCAATATACTTTGAGGTGTCATAAACACGTTCCTTTTAAAATCATAAACAAATGGTTTAATAATAAGCTTGGTTAACTCGAAATCATCGCCAAGACACTGTTGTTTTAAAAACTTCATCACATCTTTTGCAAGCAATTCAATATCGTCATTAAATTCGACATCAAATTTTGCATCAAGGTCTGCACATACATCCAATTTCTTACTAACAAAATAAAGGGATAACAACCTCCCGAATGCTCTACTATATACTTTTATGCTGCTGTCACTCAAGGTACCAATCATGCCAACTTGGGTTTCTAGATTTCCTCCAATTTTCGGAGAATTAAGGAACTTCTGGTAGTAAATTTCAAAAATTTGATTTCCAACTGCGACATACTTAGACGTAGATTCATACTTATACAATATATTCTCAAATTCAAATCCTCCAAAAAAATTACCTAGAGCAGAAGGTGCCACTGGTTCTTTTTCCAAACCAAGTTCCTTTTCATCTGTTAAATCAGATACTGCATAGATTGTAATAAACTTTCTACGGCCAAGGTTAACTTCTGTGCCCACAACATCCGCTCCATGAATTACCATTCTTTTTCCTTTCACAATCTTAAACAAATCAATATGTTCAGTCTGAATACTTTCATTCCCAAATGTAATAATATTCTTGTCTCCAATTGCTCTCACAATTTTTCGTTGGTCCTTTCTGAAAGTCTTGGTACATGGTCTAACAACATTGCCGGTATCCCTTTCTTCTATAATAAATCCATGAAAGTAAAGAGTTTTGGGTCCAACTCTGAAAAAGTTATCCGATGTTCTAAGCAGGTACAATAATTCTTGGTTTGTGGGGTCTTCATTATCTTGATCTGGATCTGCTTCCACTTCTTTGCTATCTCCATCATTGAGCGATGAACTTTCCAGTTGCTCATCGTTTACTTCAATTTCATCTATTGAATCGTAGTCACTCATATTTGAAGTCTTGACAAAGCTTTAAACTTTGGGGATTGATATTGGTATTTGTTGTTGTTGTAAATCTAGATAAGAACAAGAGAAAAGTGTTCAATTTTTCTCCAGCAAAATCAATGTCTTGTTTTCGACTCGATTTTTTTGTAGGTCAGTTTTGTTTCATTCTGGCGCGCCCATCGGCCCAAAACTCCAAGAATTTAGGTCGACTCTCGTGGTACGAGACAGGGCCAAACAAAACAATAGAGTTGTTCATGTTAAATTATTCAAAGTTTTATTGGATCAATAGTAATAATTCAAAACTTGATTCCTTACTGACCTATAAACCTGGATATATAAATTGTTACGCGTTTTTGTTGATGGCATTAATATTAGACAAGTAGTTAAAAGAAGTTTAAATTGATTATATAATACTGGAAAATATGTTTTATTCCCTACATACGCACTATGGCAGCAACAACCAGGTGACCTTGTTTCATGGGATTTACTTGCTAGTAAATTTATCTAACATACTTTTATATCAGTGTCTAGATATTATTTGGGAATTTCAACATATGCACTTTTGTTTCTAATTTCGCATGGTGAGCATTTCTAAGAAACAATTCAAATTTATTCAAGTCTCGATTTTTCCAATTGGTTATCAACATTAAATTGGTCTTGCATTGATCAATGACTTCTTCCTCTTGTTTTGCAATGGCAATTTCATTTATGCAATTAATTATCGTTTCTGTAACTATTGGTTTGGTGGGGGTCCGGAGAATTTTAATTGTTTCCTTTGTATCATTCCCAAAGGTGGTGATTCTTATCTTAATCCAAACATCTTTGGTTGACCAATTTCAACAAATGTTGCAACCACTCCATCTTTGGTTGATCTGGGATCTCCTAGTGACTTCTCTTGTTTGCCAACGTAGCTACCTTTCTACCAACATTGAGAAATGGGATTGTATTAAAAATTGTCTCCAACTTTTCAGGATTGTGTGACACGATTTGTACTTTAATTTCAGCTTGACTGATAAAATATAAGTATGGTAAATTGATGATAAAGTAGTGAATGAGTGAAGGCGTTTCCTTCTTAGTTTTCATATATGTTGGAATTTTGATGTGGCATCGTTGTCGATATTGACTAGTGCCAACCATCTACTATAACCATTACAGTAGCATAATGCGTCATCTTACTCTTCACTAAAAAGAGAACAAATGGTACTAATTCTGATTCAGCTTTTGGCCCTCATTCCGTAAGTCATGGTAGTGGGGGAAGGCAATGCTAAATCCACGTACTCATACTGTCCATAATAAAGAAGGTATAGCTGAACGTCAAGAAGT